>JAWPHD010002807.1:0-240216 GCA_037043455.1 Cyrtodaria siliqua | reverse complement strand
TAAGTCTATGAATGGACCAAAAACAAATCAGCAATATGTAAAAAGAAATTGGCGTGGCCGGATGGGGGTGGTGGTGGGGCGCCGGTAGGGGGTAGAGGGAGCCTATACCCAAATATGGGTGAAAAGTCGCGATTTCTAGCGAATTTTTTCAGCACTTCTGATTGGCTAATTATGTCGTGGCCACGAGATAAATAAGTCGTGGCCACGAGATAAATAGGTCGTGGCCACGAGATAATAAGTCGTGGCCACGAGATAAATAAGTCCAGGCCACGACATAATAAGTCGTGGCCACGAGATAAATAAGTCGTGGCCACGAGATAATAAGTCGTTGCCACGAGATAATAAGTCGTGGCCACGACATAATAAGTCGTGGCGACGACTTAACAACTTGTGGGCACGAGATAAATTATTTTTCTCACATGTCACGTCTATGCCACCGTAGTTATCAAATATATGTATTGTACAAGAAGATACGTGATACCACTGTATTGTAGCATGGTCGGTGACATTACCTTTGATGAATGTAGAGCATTAAATCGTTTAATTTAGGGTAACTAAAGGGGCGTGGCTATACCGTGCTACAACTACCGGATATTGGAATTTAGAGTACAATCATTATGACGTCACAGTGTTACTAAGTACACCATGCTACAAAAAAGATAGAGTCTGTCTCAGCTCGTTGGTTATTTAAACACCTCGATGGGTTGTTTAAATAAGCCAACTCGCTGAGACCAGACTCTATTACTTATTCGTCACGGAACTTTTTTATTTTGAAATATATCGACTTTGATTTGACTTTCAGCGCCATCTATCTCGTTGGTACCGTCATTTTCTTGTTCTTCACGACACCATTGTGCCTTTAAAATTATAATGTAACAATTTGTTAAAAACAGCAAATTGATTAGTATCAGCGTCCTTCTTGGCATGCGGATATAATAGGCTGTGTTTGCTTGTTTTATTTCAGCAAATAATTGTCGTCTGCTCAGTAAGGTACTGGTGCCAGATTACGATCGACCAGGATTTGCCTATTATACAATGGAAAACGAAGGTAATCATACTTGTTATCAAATAATCGATGTGAATATTAAAATTAAATTAATATTTAAACAGCACGTTTCCCCTTTCAGGATTTAATAAATAACATATACAGGTGATAAAGGTCATAGAGGAATACAATGTTAGCAAACACTGACATCTGATTACAAGCTCAACTTACAGTTACTATAGACGTTAAATGTTCAACAAACAGTCATTCTAGGCAGGGTTATATACATGAAATACTGTGATTAAAAGTAGATATAAAATCGAACAGGAGTTGAAGTTGAATTAGGGTTTTAAGGCGCACCAACACATGAAAGGTTATATGGCCCTAACAGGAATGAACATGCCAGGCTCATCCTCCATGTACATCGAGATAAAATATGGAGAACGGGCCTAGAACCTTCTCATCCTGAACTGCAGAGTTACTGCAAAATCTACTGTAGACACTCCATTTACGCTGGAGCAACGTTATAGTTTTTCTGCAACTGCTCTAGTGATATGAGCGAGTTGGCACCTGATACAATGCAGGGGTCATGATGAAGACCTTGAACGAGCATGAACAAAAAATGATAAAATGAAAATGAATTTGGGCGGTGGGGGTGGGGTGGTTCTACCCCTCTGCTTTCCCCTCCAACGGGATCTGCAGTGGCCCTATTCTTTGCCCCGGAACCACACGGGGCAAATCGAAAGGAAATGTAGCATTTAAAGACCAGTCAACCAACTGTACGCATCAAAACAAATAACAATTATCATAATAAATAACAGGCAGAGTTTCATTGCGTTTGGGTTCTGTGATTTCTATAGGACCATTCCTCTCATTTCTGAAATCACAACCATAAAAATGTTGCCAATAGGGCTACCGCTTTGAAACGGTCATTGGCAGAAAGGACGCTGTGGTTTAAGCTAGATCCTAGGGTGCACCAAATTTCACTATTATCATCCCAATAAAACGGACCAGTATAAGTAAATATATAGATCCTCTGACAAACTAGGTAAATAGGCAATATAAGTATAACACAAGATAAATAACAAACTCTGCGAGAGTATAATGTAAATGTTCCGTAGATATTCACTATGATAAAGGTCGTATAGAGGAAATACCGTGATAGAAAACACTCACAGCACTTTACAAACTGACCTACAGTAAGTGTAGAACACTTTATCCACTCTGACCAATGTTATATAAATTGAAAATACTTACGTCTCACCACAAACTTAACTGTAAACATTTAATACTATACAGACATTCACTTTGATAAAGGCAACAACGAAGAAATACCATTATTAAAATACTGACGTCTTACCACAAACTCATCTAAAGTAACTGTATAGTTAAATATTCAAAACATATATTTACTCTGATAAAGGCCATAAAGAAGTAACAGCATGATGAAACCACTGAAACCTCATCGCAAACTCACCTGCAGTAACTGTAGAGTTTCAATATTCTACATAGATATATATTCACTCTGACCAATGTCATAACAATTGAAAATACTGACGTCTCACCACAAACTTAACTGTAAACATTTAATACTATACAGACATTCACTTTGATAAAGGCCACAACGAAGAAATACCATTATTAAAATACTGACGTCTTACCACAAACTCATCTAAAGTAAGTGTATAGTTAAATATTCTAAACATATTCACTCTGATAAAGGCCATAAAGAAGTAACGGCATGATGAAACCACTGAAACCTCATCGCAAACTCACCTGCAGTAACTGTAGAGTTTCAATATTGTACACGGATGCATAAAGAAGAAACGGCATGATGAAAACACTGACACCTCATCACAAACTGTAGAGATTAAGTAATCTACATGTATTCATTTTGATAAAGGCCATACAGAGAAGTACCATGATGAAAACATTGACAACTGAAGTAACTATATACAACAAAGCAATCTGACCAAGGAAACAATTAAAGTTGTATGTTTATATCGCTACCTTAAAGTTGTATCTCTGCTGTATTACGACATTTTCTGACAAAACATATCATCGCCGAGATACGAACTTCCCAGCACGTTTGATCCTGTCTCTGTTGATTTATTTACACATATATTTATATACTATCTTTCATAGTACCATGCGTTTGGAACAATTCTTGCTAGATGTTTGCGCCTGGTAAGCTGACCATAACTGCAGACAGAAACACGTGTCAGAAATGGAATTCATCAATCTGTAATCTCTTTCACCGAGGAGTTCCGGGAAATACTACATACATAATACATACTACAAATTTAATTAATGACAATGAATCTGGATATTGCAACATAAAGAAACTATGACTGCATCCAGTTATACAATTATATGACAGTCATCTACTAGTAGTTATAGTATTTAGTTGTAGTGAAACATGTCGAATACAGTTTTGATATCATGCACAATATTGGATTCGTGTATACAGTTACTCCCAGTCAAAACAATGTCTTATTTACGTCATTTATTATGTTTTCAATACAAATACAAGTAGGCAAATACGATAAGTATTTACATAAAGAAAACAATCAAAGAACGTTAACACGCTTCAGATCAACCTGCAATAATATACGAAAAACACACACACACACACACACACACACATAGGCACACACACGCACATTTTTATTATTACATTAAGCATATATTTCAATATCTTTTTGTATACGTCATATTACAATTAAGTAACTATGTACGATAAATAATACATGATATAGTACAGCTGAAAGTTTACCAAACATTTTTCGCCGTATTTTGAAACCCAGATGAAAGATCTTTATGATTTCTTTTATATGGTAAAATACACAAGAAACTTGTTTTTCCAATCAGTTGTTGACAATAAAATAATGAATTTCACATAAATTAATCGAGAGGCTCTACCTATTTCTTTTTGTCCACCAATTGATATAAACTTTACTTAATTATAAAGAGGACTATGAAAAAGGTAAATGGCAATAATTTTACCCAATGTAATATGCGTTTTGCTGAGGAAAAACAGGATTGAAAAGATCGGATTTTTGAAATTGTATTCGTAATTGTTTTAGACAAGCCGATTGCGGAGATTTTCCGATCTTATTCGTTTACAATCGGAACTACCTCGTCTGATTAGCGAAGAGTTCCGATCGATTCGTTTGCTTTCGGAACTGCGCCGAATAGTTTGTAATCGCATTGCGCATGTCCGAGAAAATCGTAAAAACTCGTAGTTCTCCTGCAGGAATAAACGGCTGGGCAGCATTTTATTCAAGATATTGTTTTGATCATAATTAATAATTTACAGAACTGGAATACGAACCATGTTTCTTCTTAGAATACTCATAAAATAGCTTTGTATACATATAAATGCAGTAATATTGAGTATTTAATATTTTACATTAAAAATCGCGTAGATATAGGTAGTGCCTCTTTAAACAAAATCAATTGGTGGATTATTGCTGTTGGTATAACCAGCCACCGTAATATGTCGAATCTTTGAGTAGTATATGGCATACAGTTAGTATCAAATTCCTTGTATTATATTTATATAAAACTATGTTTAGGGCAATGCGTTTTGTTAGAAACTGAGACCATACGCCGTTGCCCATTGAATGATGTGAAAATACCGCATTTAAGGTTCCATGTTCACCATCTTCGGGATGGCTCAAATTTATGTACTATTGGCATTTTAAATATTGAGTTCTGCTCAACCCGGGGCTAGAGTGCATGAACGGTGGCAAGTACTTTTCACTACCGTTCATTAACAGTCTCAATCAAACCGAGACTGCAATATTTTTTGTATTTATTGTGTTCAACGATTTCCAAATTTCTCCTTTCATACCCTTTGTTGTGAAGAAAATAGTTGAAAAAGAGTAGAAGGAGTAAAGTAGAAATCGTCAAGGATTTTAAGGTATTAGAAAATATATAGAGCTTAACATCAATAAGAAACAAATCATTACAAGTTTTTTTTTATGGTATTTCGTGTCTCAACATATGTATCGATATTGTGTTTTCTAGTATATGCATTTAAAATAAAATGTTTATACAACTCAACAATAGATTCAGTGTCACTATCAACAGATGTCTCACTCTCATTACAATCTGTTTTTGACCATTTGGAGATATGTATTTCTAGATTATTTTGAGTTCTTTCCCATTCTTTCAAGTGTTTTCAAACGCACTGACATTAAGTATGTTTTCCTTGTATTGCATGAAAAAAATAAAATGTTTTGCTAATATTATAATAAATGTCCCTATGATATTTTCTAAAGTTGTATCTATGATCATATTAAATGTATTGAGTTCTTCAGTGTTACCGAAACAGCAAATGTTATGATCGAATCTGCTGGTAGAACATTTTCGTCATTAGTCTCAAGTTTATATAATACGGTTGATATAATGTATACTTCATACTCCAAGATATATGATTGTAAAATTGTTCCTAGGATCATTCCTCAAGTGTTTACTCTAAGCCAGACACATTACAGCTACAGTTATACGATTTTTCGGTGTACATAATGTATTTCTAATCCCTCTATTCATGGTGACATGGGCTGGTTACCACCTATAATTAACCAGCTTATTTTTATGGAAACGACTTATATCTATGAATAATAATAGACTTACGAAAGCTATTTTTCTTTGGGATTATTCAAAATGTAAAAACACTTGGTCACATGATATTAAATTATTGAATTATTGCATAAACTAAATTAATTGTGTCCAGACACAGCTACTGAGGCAGAACAAAGAAAAGTGTTTTTAACAAATGAAACTATTGTACTAAAACCGGGACAGTTTATTATGGATTTAAGAAATAGTATAACCTAAGTACAGGATATAGGCCATAAAGAGAAATCTTCTCCGTTAAGAAACCGAAAAGGAGGGAGTGTAGCAACCGACCACGGTTGTTTCGTAATGGTGAAGATTTCTCTTCATAGACTCTATCCGGCTTAGTGTTTACGATTTCTTCAGGCATTTATAATAAACTGTCCCGTTTTTAGTACAATAGTTTAATTTGTTAAAAACACTTTAATTTGTTTTCACGATAGGTTTTATCGATAGTCTCTATATAGGTCTCGCTCTAAACCATGAAGAGCGATGGTAGTAAAATCTTCATGAGTAAATGGTGGAAGTATTTGAAATTCTGAGCCATCTTATTGGTTTAAAAAGTGGAGTTAACGCTAATTTGTACTATATTTAATATGTATTTGTCCATAATGTCTGTCTACTTAATCGACTGTTGTATGCAATATGTGTGTTTTTAGCTATGTTTCTGTAAGATTTGTATTCTGGAAAACAATTAGCAGTTACATATGTGGTTATGTTAATGTACGTGTCGTGTGCGAGTGTGTGCGTGTGCGTGTATGTGTGTGTGTATGTGTGTGTGTGTGTGTGTGTGTGCTTTTGTGTTTTGTTATACCTTTTATCCGAGTTATGAAAGCAATCATAAATGTGATATTTCTATAGTGATTAATAAGCCTTATTAGACTGGGTATTCATTTGTTTACTTAATATTGCCTGTATTATACTGTTCTGTTTTGTATATGTAATATTTTGTAAATGTTATTTGTCACTTTAATAATAAAATAAATACATCATTCCAAATGATATTTTCGTCTAGTCAAGATTAATTCGGATTCCGATTTCATTCAGAAATGTTTCTACGTTCGACCAGAAATAGACTGAGGTAAGTGGGCATTCTCAGAACATATGGAACAATGTATCATAGTTCATTCTGCAAAAGTTGACACTTGAATTAACTAGTTTAAACTTAAACCGGAAACTGTTTGTAGGTAATATTCGCAGTAAATATTTATACTAAAAAGCATGTAATTTGGTGTCAATTGTAGCCAAAAAGGCTTACCAAAAATACTTTCCCAACTTATTTCTCCAAAAATACTTTCCTATTTTATTTGGGATTTCATTTCCATGTTGTATCCATGTTTCTATCTGCGATTTGAATAATAACTCGGTCCGTCAGATGCTTGTGAAAACAACAGGGACTTCATCATCAAATCGGATATTTACCAAACGTTGCCATGGTCTTTGTATCAATGAAAGCTCGGACAAGTTCAAAAACCAGCAAGATCGTATTCATAACACCAGAGTTATAGCCCTTGTTTTAATGAACATCTCATTTTCAGCCTTGTGAACATTCTACGTAGCACCTTCATGTAGTATTTGATATTAACCAAACTTTGCCAGACTGTTGATATTAATGAAAGCTCGGACAGTCCGGAAACCAGCTATATTGGATTAATTACACTAGAACCAAACTTACACAATAGTTATATATACATACTATCTCAAGCGAGTTCTTGAACCAGCCACTCTAGCTCATCCATTGTTCATCAGATCTTAACCAAACTTACAGACTTTGCATTTCCAAATATCAATAATTACAACGAAAAAACAAAAGGGAACTGCACTAAAATGCTTTAAAACAAAAAGATTGGCACTCTTGTATACAGAACTCATTTTGACTGAAAACAGGAAATCCTTAAGAGACTACTTATGAACTGCAGGGTAAAATTTGACGAAACTTCACAGGAAGTATCCTTGCGTGGTCCTCCCATACATTAATACAAATCGTCCCAATTCGTCCGCAAATATTGCCGCCGTTACTAAAAATAGAAACGTCCTTTAAACGACTTCTTCTCTGTAAATTAATTTTTTCCTGTTTTAGCATTTTTTCCATTGAAATGGTATGCATTGTATAAGAGTAGAATGTTGTCAAAGTCAAGTCACTGTTTGAAATGATATACTAGTACTGTAATCGTATACACGTTCTATGAAGTTTATGCCTCTCTCATACCCGCATTTAAATAGACATGTTTTGCATTTCCCTTTAATACATGAATGTTTCCATAATATCTGTTGTGTGATATAGTTTCATTGTTTTCATTTTTGTTTATAATTGAGTTTAGCCCAGGATTCATTTATCTCTTTTAGAAAAACAGGCCTCTTACTTATGTGGTGTATTATTTTGATCGAAAATTATTTTTATCCAGCTTGCTTTTAAAGAGTGTAAGTAAGATTCCATATCAATCATGTTTAACTCTTAGCCTGCTAAGGGCGACTATTACAGCCTTTGCAGCCAGTGTAAACCCAGATCAGCCTGCGAGTAACTGAAAGCCATCCCTAACGTTGTGGCATAATCAGATTTTCATATAAAATGTCTGCTTTGCAAAATCCACAACGTAGAATTGTTGTCCGTCGAAGATTCAAACGTAAACCGGAAATTGAACTATAGTCATCTATTAATTTTCCTACGGAACTCCTGCATAAAAAACCCTAGCGTAAAACATTTTGTTTTAGTATACCTCATGCCAATTCTCAATGTTAAACTCCCATATACTGCTATTTAATATTTCACGCTGTAGTACGCTGTTTACTGTCACGTAGTACGCTGTTTACTGTCACCCCCTGGAGTGACGTCATCGGAGTGCAGAACGTTATTATTGAATTATAGATATTTCATTATGGCGATTACTATAAAACCCGTGAACCGATAAACAAGGGACACACGGCGATGTTGATTTTTTTTTCAAAATCGCGTAGTCACGTTTTGCTTTTTAATCATGTTAATTCGCGATCAATAATTCGATGGGCATATTTTTAAACTTAAATGGACTGGCAGCGATCTGGAAGAGTAACCGGACCGAGATACACATCATAATGTGATTCAGTTTAATATGAGATGCGCACATGCATTAAATAAACAATAATTATTTATGAAAATGTTTTGATTAGAAAATACGACGACAATTGTTGTTTCTCTTGCGCGTTTTTTTTTTTGTCATTATCACGCTTACCTCTATCATACTCTATCATGGAATATTTATTTTTCTACATTTTGCTATCTTGTATTTTAGTTCAAGTAGCTCTTTCCTGCTTTTATCCACTTCTCGTTGATAAGAATCCATTTTAAGTTGCAATCTTTTTCGCTTGTTGACTTTGCTTTGTTTTGGTTTCCATAAATCATCACGAACCACCTCATATTCTACTTGGAGTTGCTTGTTTACCATTAATTTCTTTCTATATTTTTCTTTTAAATTGTTAAGTGTTCTGCAAAATGTAATCTTTTCTATATCTTTTTGTTCCATTATATAAAATAATATTATATAAATTCAATGTTTTAAGCCCTTATTTAATATTTTGAATGTCCTTAAATACCCAACTGTTACCATCATCATTATAACCCTTCCACTTAACCAAAGCTTGTTGCTTTTTATAACTATTTTAATGCTAAATACTTCTAGGTCAGCTTTTAACATTTCCAATTCGTAAAAGCTTCCATCAATCTTTTGATTGTTTAAATCTTTTATTTTATATGTCACAGGATTTGTATATTGAATTTCATCAATAACAAATATTTCTTCCGTCCAATTTGGTGTATACAATGTTCTTTTATATTTACTGATTCTAACCTTGTCTGCTATTTTATTTTAAACTTAGGTACAGATTTATTAGTTTTAATCTTTCCGGATTAATTGAAATACACGTTTCCTTTATTCTTATCATCACTTGCTTCAATGGTTGCCATTTAATACTACGATGTTTGTATTATTATACTTCTCAACCATTTCCTGCAATACGTCTAAATATGTATTTGTATTGTTTGCTGTAAATTATTTCCACACCTCTCTTTAAATGTTCGGTTAAACCGTTTTATTACTGCAGCTTTTCCATAATTAAACGTGTGATACATTTTAATATTACTATCATCAAGAAATTGCTTAAATGTTTTGTAATGAAATCCTTCACTTTGGTAAACCCTTAGAAATTTATATTGTCTTCCCGCACTTATAAGTTTTTGGAACGCTTTAGTAATTTCTCTAAACCAGTTTTATTCTGAACAGGCATAAACCAAGCATATTTACTAAATACATCAATAACAGTAAGCAAGTATTTAATACCTTTATTATACTTTGAAAACGACTGCATATCAACTAAATTAGCCGACCATATGTTATCAATTTCATTAACAATCACACGGCGTTGAGTGAACTTTCTTCGTATAGGTTTATGAAGTTCACCGGCTAACTTATCAGTCCATCTCAACACTTTCTATACTACTAACTTGTTATAAGCGCTGGTGAAATTGGTTGTATTTAGTCCTTCGTCGATGTCTAAAAATCAATGACAACATGTTATAAGCGCTGGTGAAATTGTTGTTTAGTCCCTCGTCGGTGTCTAAAAACCAATTATAACATGTTATAAGCACTTGCGAAATTGGGGTTTAGTCCCTCGTCGGTGTCTAAAAACAATGACAACATGTTATAAGAGCTGGTAAAATTGAAGTTAAGTCCCTCGTCGGCGTCTAAAAACAATGACAACATGTTATAAGCGCTGGTGAAATTTGGATTTAGTCCCTAGTCTTTGTCTAAAAATAATGGCAACATGTTATAAGAGCTGGTACATTGGGGTTTAGTCCCTCGTCAGTGTCTAAATAACAATGACAACATGTTATAAGCACTAGTGAAATTGAGGTTTAGTCCCTCGTCGGTGTCTAAAAACCAATTATAACATGTTATAAGCACTTGCGAAATTGGGGTTTAGTCCCTCGTCGGTGTCTAAAAACAATGACAACATGTTATAAGAGCTGGTAAAATTGAAGTTAAGTCCCTCGTCGGCGTCTAAAAACAATGACAACATGTTATAAGCGCTGGTGAAATTTGGATTTAGTCCCTAGTCTTTGTCTAAAAATAATGGCAACATGTTATAAGAGCTGGTACATTGGGGTTTAGTCCCTCGTCAGTGTCTAAATAACAATGACAACATGTTTTAAGCACTAGTGAAATTGGGGTTTAGTCCCTCGTCGGTGTCTAAAAACAATGACAACATGTTATAAGCGCTCGTAAAATTGAAGTTAAGTCCCTTGTCGGCGTCTAAAAACAATGACAACATGTTATAAGCGCTGGTGAAATTTGGATTTAGTCCCTAGTCTTTGTCTAAAAATAATGGCAACATGTTATAAGAACTGGTAACATTGGGGTTTAGTCCCTCGTCAGTGTCTAAAAAACAATGACAACATGTTATATGAACTGGTTAAATTGGGGTTTAGTCCATAGTCGGTGTCTAAAAACCAATGACAACATGTTATAAACACTAGTAGTCCCTCGTCGGTGTCTAAAAACCAATGACAACATGTTGTGGTTTAGGCCCTCGTCGGCGTCTAAAAACAATGACAAAATGTTATATGAACTGGTTAAATTGGGGTTTAGTTCCTTGTCCGTGTCTAAAAAACAATGACAACATGTTATAATAATTGGAGAAAGTCGAAGCGTATATTCAGATGGAATATCCATTTATTTTCGCCACTTGGAATTGCATGTGGCATGTTTCAGAAAGGTGAAACATAGGAACATCAGGTAAATCTTTTGCGACACTTATCTCTCAACAAAAAAAATCTTCAACAATTCCTAAGTTCATTGTTGGATTAATTATACGGGAAACTGAATAACCGAGTTTATCACCTACCATAATGTATTATGTATGTCTCAGTTCTGGTCACTGATTGGTCAGTTTGTTTGATGATGCTCTATCAAAATTATGAATATGCCATGTTAACAAGCGATATCTTGTGTTCCATAGTTAATGAATAAAATACTGATGACGTCATACTTTTTTTTAATATTTTCCGTTATGACCTCTTTTTTCACCCCGTAAACATACTGAAATAGTCGTGAATTATCGGTATGCTGTGCCTGCGTGTATCATTCATTTGCGCGAATAACCTTAGTGTCAACGTATCGTTAATGTAGATGACAATTCCTTGTACAGCACATTGAATCACATTGAATTATGTAAGGAATGGGCAAAATCATAGAACTAAAACGTTTCTAAGTATTTCTTCACAAGTCGTGTAATATGAACTCTTTATATGACAATCTAGGTAGTAGGGACAAAAATAGTGGAATATTTGAAGGATAAGATGTTTAAACAATCTTTGTTTCTGTCACATTTCCATTACACGACACCCTTTATAAACAGTCCAGTTGTCCTTTGTTGTAACACACTAATCCTGTTCAAAATTTGCATTGACCATTCACTGGACAATGGACTTCATGTATTTATATTGGTATATTCATAACAAAGAAATATTTATAAAGATAAAATGTGATTTGGTAAACAGTATATGGATTTATTTTATTATATCTTATCACTACTACCTAGATTAATTGGTATGTTCCAAGTACTCAGATATATGTTAATTCCAGGATTTGGCAAAACCTCTATAGGATTTGGCAAAATCCCTATATATTCCAATGTGATTTCCAAATAATATACATGAACCTTAAGGATTATTTAGGATCATTAAATGTATCGATATTTTAACTTAAAGTGCTTGTTTTACTTGAGACAATTCACTGACAAGTCGTGCAGGATGAGCACAAAGAGAAAATCAATCTACCACCCCCTCAACCCACTCGATAATGTTATACTTTTATCTTTGATCATTCTTTGAAATTCTTTGAAATTCTAGAACTGTGGATGCTACTATTGCATTTTCCCACATCCAGCTTTTAAAAAATGTACTAAGCACTTAACACTGGATTCAATTAATGCATACTCTTAATTGATGATTGTCCAATAACAAGGATATATTGCCTTTTCTGTAAATAATAGTCTTGCCTATAAAAATCACTTCAGTTCATTGAATTCCATTGAGGATCAATATAAAATTCTGTCTCATAACTCTTATCTAGTTTAGCATATTGATAAAAACCAATTTCTCCATGCTTTCTGTAGTTGCAGTGAGTACAGTTTCTTTACATCGTGTGAAACAGAAATTGCGTAGGATCGAAGTTTCTCTTTTCAGGAACAAGTTTTCGGTTGAACTGAAATTAATTTACCGACAACTGCCAGCAACCTTTAATGAGATCAACGTCTATAAATCCAAGGTGAAAACGCTACATGTGTTTACAGAATAGAATATAATATCTTATTTTCCAACAATCAAATGCCATCTCTGGCATAAAAATCACAGTATAAAATAATGAAAGACATATAAAGTAACTTAAACACAAATAATTTCAATTAGATTGAAAGAAAACTACTTATTACATAATTACATCAAAGGATAACCCTAGACCAATGATGTTCTATTGAATAATTCATTGAAAAATATATAAAAAAATGGTCCAATAGAAATCACAGCACCCAGTTACTTTTTTCCGAAAGTAAATGTCTTACGTAGCCATGTACCATTCGATTAACAGCATCATATTGTACATACAATATATAGCGGAAATTCCCGAGTTGCGTTTGTTTTGCGTTTCAGTATATGTTACAATTAAGTATGCGCAGAATAAGGTCTCCGTGATCGATTAACGGATTGACGTTGACGGATGAAAAATATTGATTTGATCAGATCGAAACGGGACTAAGGTTGGAATTTGATTTTTACATGTACCTTCTATATTTTTGTTTCTTTTTTTCAAAATACTTGTTAGTGTTAAGTGTTTAAATTGAAGTTGTAGTTGGGGGTATGACCATATCATTTTGCAATGTTTAGTGGTTGACCCATTTACAGTTCGCCACTATGCATTCCTCTTTGATTGTGCGATGTCCGGACCGATTGAGAACCCTGTGATGACATCTACGTAGATTATCTAAGGTTGGTAGCGTTTGAGGCTTGGCTTGCATCTTGTCTTGTCGTGCCCTTAATGGGTTGTTCTCAGGTTGCTCTGGCTTCTGCCAAGTCATTAAGTACTTGCTTTGTACTTGCTGTGTGGCTTTCTAGATTTTTGTTTTTATATTCATATATACATCAGCTATGTGTTATACTTATGTTGCCTATTAATGCTGCCTTGCTTGTTAGAGAAAAAATAAACTAGAGGGGTATCTTTGTTTACACTGTCCCGTTTTATTGGGAGGACGGTAGGGCAAGAGTGAAGATTGGTGCACCCTTGACTTGGGTTTAAACCACACACGGGCCTTTTTTACAACTAACCGTGCAGAAGCGATAGTCCTATTGTCAACCCTTTTATGTTTGTGATGTCATACCTGTTCGACGTTTATATCTAATGTTATAGTACTGCCACACTGGAATACATGCAATGATATTCTACTCAATCACATTATTCTGACACCACGCCGGAAAGTCCTATTACTACCCTTTATATGTCAAAGGTCAAAGAAGGGAGCTCGCAATACCTTTTCTATGAAGTATTTGATGTGATGAACCTACGACCTCCCACCTCCGACGCGAACGCTCTGCCCCTATGCACCGTCGCGGTATTCATAAGTTCATAAAACAATTGTTACACTAATATTTTATTTTCCTTGTGGATAGTATAAATATCTGAATGGGTCGCCTATATCATGCACGCAACAAAATACAATGACATATCTAAGCATAAGTGTGTGAAGATCGTGTACGTTCGATATAACATTATAGGTTTGTTAGATAAAAATGGAACAATGTATTAAACCGCATCAAATGTGGTCTTCAGTCTAATTCAGAAGTCTTTGTTTGATTGACTTTATGGTCAGCTGTTCACATAGAGCATCACGACTTACTTTGGTAGATGATACAATTAGACAAATTCAGTTGTCTAACTGCGAATATTCGATCTATAAGAACATAATGTGAAGCTTTTTTTTATAAAAAAAATGATGGTTAGTTTACCATTTATTTAGTTAAAGAATTTAACCCTCCAAATAACGACAAAATTACCCCCACAATACTGTTTATCAATACTCCATCCTGTTGTTCAAGTCATATAATAATGTATATGCGGCTTTTAAATGTATAGGTTTATTAAAGGTTTCTTACAATACCCGTGACTGAATATGCGTAAAATGAATTATGAGTTTGTATCTCAATATTCGACGCTCCAGTTTTGGGGTTTGTCGTGGCTGTTAAAAGCCGTTTATATTGTGTCTATAGAGTTTGGATTCTCAAAACATGTGTAAGTTATACATAGACCTCGTCATCAGTATGTTTAAAAACGGTGTACATAATTTGTACCATTTGGCTGTTGTTGGCGGGATAGCTACTTTAAACTTTTAATTTTACGAGTTTGCAGGTTGAACACTTTGACAATAAATAGTTGCATGTAAATTGTAAGAGTACCCTTTTTAATAAATACTAGCATTCAAATTTAACAAGATGTTTTGCGAGTATTTTATTAAATCACTTGACATGTGTGACTAGCTTTATGTCATCTTATCTGACAAATGGAAGTAAAACTAAACTCTAGTCATATAATATTATAAGACACAAAGTACATAAAACAATTGTTACAGCAATCTTTTACTTTCCGTGTGGGCATTCCAAATAACTGAGTGAAATATAAAAGTACTAAAGTGCTTGTATGGAGGGTTATCATAAAACAAATTATGTTATATGTTCGCAGACATAAATATATAAATACGTGTACTCTTTTATAACATTACCGTTACCAGGGAATAAGTGTACATGTATGCTTACTCCCTGTCATTACATTTATTTTTTTGGCAGAATTGGCCATGGCTGATTTTATGTATTTAATATAGCATTATAATTTGTTAGAATTAGTTCTTCAGATCAACATATATTTATTCTATTCCGGACAGTCGGAAATATTAATTTTCAGATCAACATCGGACATATTGGCATTTAGAAATCCCTATTCCAGACACTCGGACATAGGCATATCTTACTTATAATTATTGTATATTCCGGACGATTAGCAATATTGTCAATTCGACTTGTAATCACATATTCCGGATAATCGGAAATATTTTAAATAGTCATTGACTATATTCGACTCCAGAAAAAGGGGAAGTATATCAAAGTATATTCCGGACATCGGAAATATTAAAGTATATTCCGGACATCGAACATATTGAGAAAGGACCGCCGCCCTGTTTAAATAACAATGGCATTTTTGGCTGGTCATTGAATATATTAGACTCCAGAAAATCGGAAGCTATTAAAGTATATTCCGGACAATCGGAAATATTAAAGTATATTCCGGACAATCGGAAATATTGATATAGGCTCGTTATTGAATTTATCAGACTCCGGAAAATCGGAAGCATATTACCAATGAGATTATAAATGCTTTACTTTAAATTATACTCCGGATATCTGAAGCATAATAATAAATGAATGTTTGTTTATCTTGTAATCAATATCCTTTTCATTAAATGTTAGCCGATACATGCTGGTAATGCCAAGACACGCAAATACGAGGTAGCACGTGTGCGCGTGTCCCGCCAAAAAATACACGCTTTAGGCGGACTAGCACCTTTCGAAAAAATGAGGTGCCAGCCATGGACCAACTTCTGCTCTGTCTGGGAAAAAGGATGCATTTGGCTGCACAAATTTGTACAGTCCATCTTGCAGGATGTTTAAAGCTGTAATTTTAACTGGTAATAACTCAAGAATATGAATGAGTCACGTGTGAAGTAGTTTCAAATCGACGAACACCCCAAAAGTCGGCATATAAGGAGAAATCGATACGTAAAATTTCACATTTTAATTAGCCTCCGTACAGGTAACATCGATAAATATACGGCTCCAGAATATATGTGATAAAAAAATAGTTGCCCGGAACGGGATTTGAACCACAGCCTTGCACTTGTACGATTTGAAAGATGTACGCTGAACCTATAGACCACTGCTATTTATTGGTATTTTGTAGCATTTTTAACACTAAATAGGCAATACGTAATAACAAGAGCGCGCACACAAACTCATCAAACTCATCAAGCGCTAAATAACAAGTCGAGATATGGTTGTTTGAGGCGAGTATTAGTTTCAAATTGACAACATACAATATTACACCAGGCAATGTTAATTTACACGTGCGACAATATGGACTGCATATTTATTGATCCATCTTTAGTTGAGTTCAAATATGTTAAGTTATTTTGCTTCCTAATATATGGTAGTTAGTATACTATTTTCTCAAGTAGCATTGTAGTTCAGTGGATACAGCAGCGGACTTGAAATCAGAAGGTCATGTGTTCGATCCCCGAAAGAAGCTAACTTTTTTTTCTGTAAAAATTACTGTTACCTGTGTATAGGTATGATGTGCACTGGTCGATGTATATACAGTAAATGATTTCCTGCGCTATATTTGCTCGCTTAAATACCCGATTTCGACATGAGCTGGTGAACATGAAATTACAAATAAAGACACGCCTACAAAGAAGAAATCGATTGATATAGGGACTCTGTAGCTTTAATGACATATTTCGAGCCTATTTTATTTGTGGGGGAGAGAATTTCTATAGGTAACTGTAAATCACTGTTAGCCATACAATTTCATGAACAAAGTGTGATATTAATTGTTTCTTCAGATTATGAGGCCACCCAATCCAGTACACATAATAACACTTTATTTATTGTGTGACTGTTGCAAACCGTAGATGAATGAGGTCCGTTGCATTTTAAACATTTATGCTGGTAAATGCAATTGACCTTAGTGCAGAAACACTTTAGATTGAATTCGAAACATGGCTTAGCGGAGTTGTTTTTTTGGAAAGGTTTTTCAACAGTTTGGATTGATGGCGACATGCTCAACAACCAAATTTCACCATCAATTACAGCCCAGCTGGAGTATGGATTGGCCGCTTTTCTTAACCAAAAGTGTTCATCATATGAACTCCAACCGATGGCATAGCGCCTTGCTGGTAGTCTGATTGTGTGCATGTAATGCATCAGGTTTTTCGCCTCTGATGCATGCATTTCAATATAAATTGAGGAGAAAATCAAAAAAGCATCAGTCGATTTTTCTATCGACATGGTTTTTGTGTTCATTAGTTTTGGTAACCACCACAAGTTCACCATTTATTAACTGAATGGTCTGTTTTGGATCTAAGTTTGCTTTGGTTAATAATGAGCTTAATTCAATGAATTCCCCATTCCATAGTTTTCGTTTAATTCGTTGGGGTACTTGTAATGCAATGTCCCCACATACAGACTGAAATATGTTAACTGAATTTATTTGATTACCTTCGTTTCCCTGGAAACGGCTCCCTTGTTCTTGTATCTGTGGTTCGTAACCAGTTGGCCCCTGTTGATGTGGCTAGGGGAACGGTTGCTGTGGCTGGGGGAACGGTTGCTGTTGCTGGGGGGAACAGTTGTTGATGCTGTGGGAACGGTTGCTAGCTGGGGGAACAGCTGTTGTTGCTGGGGGAACTGCAGTTGTTGTTGTACAAACTGTCCCTGATCGTGTAACTGTCCATCAGTTTGATGCACGGCATCAATATAGTGCCCTGGCCCTACTTGATACTGATATGGTTGAATCAGGGGAGGTGCCAACTGCATGGGCGGGGCTCCTGGGAAGTGTTGTTGTGGTGGCTGGATATTTTATTCTTGAGCAGGTGCAGGTTGTTGAGCAGGTGGAGGTTGTTGACCTGGTACTGGTGCCTGTTCTACCGGTACATTTTGTTGTTCACCTCCACCAGGTGGTTGGATGCGAGGTTGGCCTCTTCGACCCCTCCGTTGCTCAACCTGCCGCCTTAACGACATATTTAGCTCGCCGTGTCTTTGACGTAGTCTTGGCATTGTTTTTCAGGAACATGCAAATAAAAACAAATTGTCATAAATTCTGTCCATATTTGAACATTATCTTAACCTTCAATCGCCCGTAAATCTACTTTGTTAGTGTTAAAAATCTGAGATATACTACTGTCATAGTGGAATGCAAGAACTTTGTCATCTTAATACAGAAAATTATCTGGTTATTAAGCAAGGAAGGCAAGACAGTATGTCATGGTTACAGTAGTCAAATTTTTTAATTTTTTTTCCTGTTCTAACCCATCTCAGAAATGTTGGGATACATATACCACAACAAGATATATATATATATTTTTATCCTGTTCTTACTTTGAGTATTTGTAGGATTTATCTCCCTTCATGCAACTTGATATTTGTATTAACGTGTGTTGCTGTTTAATTAAAGTGATTCGCCAGCTTCAAATAAAAAGTTACCAACTCTAAATTCATATTCATGTGCGAGTATTTTATGAACCGGTGTATAAATAAACAGTTTTAATTAGCATATATTCATCATTTTGTGACCTCAACATATGGGTAGAGTTTGGAAGAACGGTTTTACAGCTAACTTTGGTGGTTGGGTTACTTTAATAATTGTGTTTTATATTAGATATACTTTGTAATATATTTAATCTGTAAACTGACCTTTTCCATATTGATCTTTCTTTATATGAATACATTTTGTTAACTTTGTAAACGCCGTCTACTGATGCAATAAGTGTAGATCTTTATTTTGAGACTTTTCATACAGTGCGAGCAGCAATATCCCTACTCCGTGTAATCGCTGATAAGACAGAAAATGTTAAACGCTGAAATAAATCTTTCCCGATATTGATGACGTATTTTCATAACTTACACAAGATTTATCTCTACTCCGTTGTTATGGCGACCGCCTGCCGATCAAATATGTGTGTGATACGTCACAATGTATATAGATAGGCAATGATTATGTTGAAAGCATTGCCTTAAATATATCGTAGATCTATTAGTTTTAGGCAAACATATATCGAGCAGTCATTTGTTTATATTTTTCTTATCTACCAATCTTGTTTTGAGAACATTTGATGTTCTATCCTGCGATATTTCGATCGTGTGTCTGGCGCCATTTTAATTCCTTTGTTCCCCACCTTTCCCTGCGGGATCGCCGATATTTTAAATCTTAAAACATCCTGTTTAATAGTGTAGTACCACTCAATTTGAGTTCAGTAGCTTGTAAAGCCGGTATTTATTAAGTTATAAAACTTAAATTTATATAATGAACTATTGTTTATGTAACTATGAAATTGTTAGTTTTGTATCGTGAACAGTTTGCAATAAACATACTTGATGTTTTCCAAATCCATGTTATGAAGGGAGCTTACTCTAGGTGAAGTTTTAACACTGTATATACAGCAGTTATTTCCCCTTTTATGATAACTCGAATTACTTGTCATTTTTTCATTTATTTTACATTGTCATTAAAAATATAGGAATAAACACAGGTTGTCAAAAAAATAATTGGAGAGTATCGAAAGAAACAGCTTCTTACGGATGACGGGAGATGTAAAGTACTGGTTCTACCCAGGAAAAGTGGGTGGTCTGCCTCTACCACAAAAAAAATCGACCGTCATATATAACCTTACATGTGTTGAAAATGACGTAAAACACCATACACACAAACAAAATATATCGAAAAAACAACAACAATTGTCATATGCGAAGATCGGGGTAAGGAGAGGTAAGTAAACACCGTCTTTGAAGAAAATCGGAATAAACAGAGGTACTTCTGCATTGTCATTAAGAGTAGATTAACTGAAGTTAGAAAAAACTTTTAATCTACAATCTCAGAATTCAATGTGTTTGAATTGGTTTGGATCTGATCTCCAGAGATAACAAACATAAGTTAGAAATGCATGCATATTTAACCCAGTTTAGGGTAAGATATTCACGAATATCTAACCTAACGACCTGGATAAGGGCTATATATGCATGTATTCATAACCCATATTAGTAATATGAATGGAGAAAGTTGGTCAGAAATGTCTTAATGATCATATATAGGGACTCAAAAATAAAAAATAAAAATATTACAACTTTACATAATGTACTGTTCATGATTGATGTTTGTATGGAGTTTTACGTCATTTTCAACACATGTAAGGTTATACATGACGGTCGATTTTTTGAGGTGGAGGCAGACCACCCACCTTTCCTTGGTTGAACCAGTACTGTACACCTCGCGCCATCGTAAGAATCGACACTTCCTCACTTACAAGTCGAGCTCACAGTGGGATTCAAACCCGCAGCGATGAGAGGCGAAGGTTTACAACGCAACGTCGTTAAGCATTCGGCTACGGAGACGCTCATGATTGAAGAATATCAGAAAAGGCAAAGGATACTCTATAAAACGACTTATTTTTGATTCACTGATTTTGAAAGACGTATATATAAATAAACAAATAAATAAACCAACTGCTATACCGTTTAGTGAATGCCTTCTTAAATGTATTTTAAAATTGGATATTGTTAATGTTTGAGAAGCATGCATGATGCTATTATCACTTACGCATGATTGTTAAAATGGTTTCAAAGATAGATAACGATAGACAACACGTTAAAGAGATATTATAACTTAAGGTCTGACAATATATTTGGTAGTATAGTTTATACTTGATTGTAAACTGTTAATATATATCCACAAGTTCGAAAGATTAATAAAAAATGTATGTTCATTTGTTAATGCATTAACGGAATGTGTATTTAAAAAGACGACGTGCCCATTTTGCAAAACAACGAAAGTGCGGTCGTTTTTATGTAGGTAAATTCCGTAGGGTTCTGGTCAATCTTTACTAGGTTATATATTCGCTAATATGCAAGTAAATATGCTCAATACAGTATTAAATACATGTAGGTATGCTAGAACAACATCACCGACTGATATATCGCAAGACGAGTGCTACGAGTGATCAGCCGCCGAAGTTAGAAGACCTGCCAACGACCAAATATCGACGGCCGTAGGGTGCAACCTATCAAACACATAAGTGTATGGCACGTGCGCATCTTTAAGAAACATCATACAACAACGCATTTAACCTACAAGACAGCATCAATGCGCTGATCCTCCTGATCCAAAGCATGAGTTTACCTTTCCAAATCCTGCATGTCTCGCAGTCTCCAAGTAGACACCAAACAAATCCTCTAAACACACACACATACCCTCGGACCTTTAGTCATAAATACCGTTGCACGTGCATGCTGATACACCAATCAGCACGGATGGACGTATCCTGCATCTTTCCTACAGGTTTGTATTTGTGTGAATTGTAAATATACATTGTTATGTATTGATTTCGATTTAATTAAACATAAACATGTTTATGAAACAAAACATGGCCGGTGAACTTTAAACATGTTTCATAAAATATAACTACAACGACCTCAAAACATGAATGTATCCTAAATGAATCCCGTCATGCACACACACACACACACACACACACACACACACATCTAACAAGAAACGTCATAATATTAGTATATAAACATAGACTATGACGACGAGCGACAACAGGAATAAAAACGTAGGTATGAGGTGCCAATTTATTCTAATTAATTAAATATTGATATGGTAATATCATGGTACATGTGTTAACAATGAGGAGAGGTAAACATTGTATATTTCAACTGTGTAAAATGGTATAACGCTCCGCATATAAATATGATATATGTATTCAAAATACAAAAGACCTTTAGGTTCATGAGTATACAGGTACAATAAAATACATATATACTCAGCAAAAATAAAAAGTATCTACTTTGTTTTCCTGCAAAATCTGAGACTGTAAGAAAGAACTTACAACTGTAGCATGATTTTCTTTTAATAACATCTTTGTTTGATGTTCACGCAAAATGTCATCGAAATATACCGAATACTTAAAAAATAAATCGCAGTTTAAAATCATAGGTGTGAAAACGAAATTAACAAAACTTAAAAAATGTAAAGATTAGCGTCAATAGCAAGATTTAGCAGTCTAAGCCCATTCAAATACACAGACAAATGTTCAAAACCTCGCTAATATCTCATGTGTACAACGTTACACCGAATACACTCAAAAATGTGACATCGCATGCTTCTGACGTAACGACTGACGAAGCATCGAGCATATTTGGGACGTCATGTACGTCAGGAGGACCTTATCCAAAGTGTTTAGGACCTTGCAGCAGCACTTGTCCGCGAATGGAACACATTAGTTGTAGAATTCGTCAGTCGTTACTTCAGAAGCATGCTACGTCGCTGAATCTGTGCTATTGCCGTTACCTTTACATTTTTTAAGTTTTGTTAATTTCGTTTTCACACCTATGTTTTTAAACAGCGATTTATTTTTTTATCATTCGATATATTTCGATGAAATTAAGTGTGAACATCAAACAAAGATGTTATTAAACGAAAATCATGCTACAATTGTTAGTTCTTTCTTACTGTCTCAGATTTTGCAGGAAAACAAAGTGGATACTTTTTATTTTTGCTGAGTAGATACATATCACTTTTTGTAATACATTCTCTCCATTTCTCACTTACTAACAAGTGTTTCAGTTCCAGATTCTGTCTCTTGGGAGAGTAAAAATGTGTATATTTATATATACGTCATCATGTTATGCATGATTTTATTATACTCTGTATATACTCCTATATAATTGTATTTTTTACTACACAGACCTGTCTCAAATAGTCATCCATAAAAGGTTCACAACTGGCCTCTAAAAGTCTGTAGCCACCAAACATATTTAATTTCAATTAAATATCAGATAATAATATATGTAACTTAAATTCAATTTAAGATAATAACAGAGCTATCAAATATACGTCTGCTTAAAGCATGTGTCTGTACCTTATACGTGACCGCTCAAACAGGTTTGATTGCACATATATTTTTTTAAAGATAAACACATTTTAATACTTATGAGTGGCTAAACCCCTCATATACATATGTAGACAGTTTTCTTATAGTTGTTCCATTTTCACATGTTATTAACTGAATGAACTTCGGACTATTTGGCCTAAACCAGAAATGGCGATTTATATATTTCCTCAAATCAGTATATAGTGTACATTCTAAAATAAAATGAAATTCGCCAATGTGTTACAAACGGAACATGTCCTTTCATTAACTGGTATTTTATTTGACTTATATGCCAACGCCTTGCCTCTATATGCAATGATATTCTCAGTTGTGACAAGTTTTCTTATTTTAAAAATATCTAAGTAAGGTTTATACGTAAACTCGCGGAACAGCCAATATGTTTTAGCCCTAGTCGATTCATGTATGCATGTATTCCAATTTTATATGAAAGTATCGGTTAATGTTTGTTTAAACACTGTTATGAAGGGATTTGCATGGCTTACACCTTTAAAAATCCAAACGTCATTAAACCCCAATTGCTCAAGTTATATCTATACCGCAGATGCCCATGTTTTTAATTTGTTTTCTTTTTGTATGTCATTTAACATCATCTTGTATATTACTTTAATGTATTTAGCATTTTCACATGTCAATCTTTTTAAACCAATATTTAATGACTGCTATCAATCTATACTGTCGTAAGTGTGTTCTACCTAACACACCCTAAACAACGTCATCATATTGTAACACTGGTTTTATAATATAGATATGAAAATCGAACAGGAAAAGCAGCATTCAAGGACGACAGCTAACCACAAACACACACAGAAGCAAAGAACAAATTTAAAGACGAATAAAAGGCAAAAGTAAGACATCACAAACACAAAAGTGTTTACAATAGGGCTACCGCCTTGGAACTGTCGGTGGCAAAAAAGGCCCCTGGGGATTAAACCAGGTTCTAGGGTGCACAAAACCTCACACTTACCCTACTTTCAACCCAATACAACGGGACAGTGTAAATAAAGAAATCCCCGCCATGAACTATTCTCGAACCAACAAGGCAGCACTAATAGGCAATATAAGTAAAACACAAAGATGCTCGTGTATATATAAATACAAAATACAATAGCCTAGAAAGCCACAAAGAATGTACTCAATGACTTGGCAAAAGCCAGAGCAACAAGAGAACAAACCATTGAGGGCACGACAAGACAAGACTGCAGACAAACTTCAAACGTCACCGTCCTTTTGGGCTTTAGGTAAACGTCATCACAGCCTGTCCGGTCATCGCACAATTAAAGAGGAAAGCATAGTGGCGAACTGTAAATGGGTCCACCACCAAGCTTGCAGTGCGTTGAAAAATTATAGGATCATAACCTCTTTTGATAAACCTTTTAACAAGTTTAACAAAGTTAGTATGAAAGTGATCATGACCAAGGATCTTATGAAGTTTGTAAATCACGTCACCATAGAAATTAGGTTGTGATAGTCCTTGTCGCAGACGAGTTCTTAAATTACTTTTATATTTAGAAATAAGATCAGGGTTACGATAATAAAATTTTGCAAAGGTTTTACGAAGTTTATGCTAACGGTAATCCTGATGGAGTAGCTTTTTAGTTATACAAATATTACGAATATTAAAATCCTCAACTCGAGTACAAGCTCTAGGAAAACGAATAAGTTGAGACGCATAGACCCCATAAGAAGTTGCTCTGGGAACATCCCCATCTAAATAGGGATAATTAACAATATCAAAATTAAATCATCTCTCTTGTCATATATTTTGCTAATTATTTCACCATTTTCAATGGAGAGATGTAAATCAAGAAAAGAAGCGTTAGTATCCGAAATATTAGCTTTGTTAAGTTGAAGTTCTTTAGGGTATATATTATTAACCATAATAAAAAAGAAAGGGTTGTAAATGTTTAATATGTCATCCAGATACCGAGAGGTTTCATTAAAGGCTCAATAACATCTTTCTGGATATCTGGTGAAAGACTCAACATGAAATCTCTTTCATAGCAATATAAAAACAAATCTGCGACAAGGGGTGTACAGTTCGTACCCATTGGGATCTTACCCATATAAGTTTGTCAAACAGATGTGTTTCGGTGAAAGTTCTGTAAACTTGTAAACATGGTTCATATAAATAAACAGTGTTATTATCGCAGACATCGAAACACTGTGGTGCAGTGGATAAAACCGAGAAATTGAAAATTCATAAATCACTTGCACATCATTCAGGATCAATTGCTAGAAATGTAGCACTAGGACCTCGCCACTCTACGTAGCTAATAACAGTTTATAAATGTAACACAATTAGAGTTAAAGTACACCCCTGTTAATCTGTATCATAACTGATCATGCATGGGAATTTCTTTAATACTGTCAGTTATTCGGTGGTTAATCATCTGAACACCTGTTCAAATTTAGTTCTCTGGAAATTTCTTGAAAACTATGAATTCTGGGAGTGAAGAGGTATTGCCATATTAGAGGAGACCATTCGCCGAAAGGACTTGTGGATAAAATATGCATACACTGATGTAATCACCATGGCGCTAACCTGTAGCTACACAGGTCTATGTCCTTATGTGGGGCATGACTGAGTGCCGAACGGTAGTCTTGCTAATCTTCTATTATAATACTGAGCGCACGGAAAGTCTAGAGAGAGTCGAGAGTCGGGTAGTTAAGAGTCAGAGTCGGGAGATGGCTGTTGGCATTGGTCTTGTGTATATTCACAAAATGGATCCCTCGGTCTTAGACAGGGTGAGGGATAAGTTAAACTATACTCTGGAAGCTAGTAGTAGGGAAGTTGTTCAGCGTTACATAATAATTTGAGGATTTGGACATTTGAAAGTTTCTAAATACTATTATACTTAACCTAAGACATTTAATAATGGGGACTATATATAGAGGATCTTAAACGAGTTCCCATTTCATATAAGATATGAAACGAATTATGAATTATTTTAATTTTAACGAGCCTTTTGGCGAGTTAAAATTAAAAATAATTCATAACGAGTTTCATAAATCTTAGATGGAATGGGAACTCGTTTAAGATCCTTTTTATCACATAACATTGCAATCAAATTAGTAAAAATTAATTCAGATTGACATATAACCGCCACGACGTCAGACACACTTTAGCGCCAAAACGTCATAAAATATATGACGTCGTAACGTCGCGACTCACACATATACGTTACGTATTAAAGAGTTCGTGTTTTACCTCTTTACAAAATAGCAGTTTACGCCAACCTTTTAACAAACCAACAACAATGTTGTGTATAATGTGCATTATTTTTATAAGCTATCACAAATAATAAGTTTATGACTCAGATCTGTGTGAATTTGTAATAAATAAAATAGTTTCAGTTAATAAACTTGCGTAGTGTTACAGGTTTAACTCAACCAATAAAAATCGTTCCAGGTAGTATTACACGTGTGTCATACAATAAAATATTAAATGGGTGTTCGATACTGCTAACAAGGGACGTTATGTGATAAAAATAGTTAACAAATGGAAGTACTGAAAACCACTAGATGTTCATAGAGTATTATGAATGTGTAATTGTTCGGACTGTTTTATATGAACCAATAAATTATGGAAATCACAACGCGAAGTCTGGACCTTCTTATTGAATGTACCAAGCATGTAATACGACCTCATAGGGCTACAGAAATACCATTCCATTCTCTGAAATACTTATCACTAGGACAAGGGCAATTTACCCTGGGAATCAGCATTTATAAATACATGTACAATCAGTCAGATGATGTACATAGGGTTTATTTATTGGTTTGGAGGATATATTGATTGATCTGGTGTTGATGTCTGATTTTAACAAGAAACAACGTAGCATATGTATACTGACTATTAAGACAAGCGGAAAAAAGGAATAAAAATGTGGATTTGAGGTGCCGCTAATGTTGTTTAATTAATAAATATTGATATGGATATATAATGAAACATGTGTTAACACTGACTAGAGTTAAATACATGTATTATAAATGTAACTGTATCAACTGGTATATAAATAAACAGTGGTCCAAACATTTTGTGGCTCAGCGATACTTTCGTAACCTGAAGCATGTTGACATCTCGATAATTATACAGGAACATGAGAAAACCGGCCTATGGAAATCACAGCACCCAAACGCAATGGCACCGTAGATTCGCCCTGTACCAAAATGAAAAGGACAATACACAATGCAAAGAGTACTGAAGACAGATTTACCGACTTGGAACTTTCAGTAGGCAATATGGACCACTGGTTAGCTTAAATCCATTTTAAGTGTACACAGCCTTGCTACTATCCTGTCTTCAGCGCTCATATTGACAATACCGTGTTAATAAAAGTGTATACCATTAAAAGGAATCTCTAGCAATGCAGCTTCTTTCAATAAAAATATCATTAACAAAAACATTAAATAGTAGCGATCCTAGAATGTAGCCTTGAGAAACACCCTTTTTGATATCTTCCCAGTAACTATTCTGACATGCTGCGTTAAGCTTCAAAAAGAAGAAGACAATACATTTACAGAATGTTCGGGGAAGGCCATAAGCTGACAGCTTGCACTGAAAAATGTTATGTGGGAGATAGTCGAATGCCTTATGTCCATTAGGATGGAGAAGTGCCGTAGGAGGAGGGAGAAGTGCCGTAGGAGGAGGGAGAAGTGCAGTAGGAGGAGGGAGAAGTGCCGTATGAGGAGGGAGAAGTGCCGTAGGAGGAGGGAAAAAATAAAATGAACAATTTGAGAAAGCTACCTTTTATTTTATTTTACACTGGAAAGGACAAGAGAGTTAAATGTTCAATTAAAATCTGGGAGGAGGCAAAATAAAAATAAAAAAAAGATCTAATTTCATTGTATCGTAGTAATGTTCGTATTACGAACAAACAAACAAAAAAGGCCTAAACTAGGTAATATGTTTACCGACTTATAATCAGATTTGACACATGGAGACATGTACATTAAGCTACAGTTGTATTTAGAAACGACATGTGTTAAATGAACAATTTTGCTTTTCCATTTAGCTTTCTACAGGTTGGACTATTGACTACTAACTACTATATTGAAACTCGAGATATTGACACATACCCTGCAGTTACAATGTGCTGATATAACAATTCCGTTATTGCTCACTGCTACCCAGGGCTTGTGTGGCTGATCGTTAGTTCTCTGCGATGGAATAACTTCCGCACACAGAATGGTTGCCTTCTTTGATGTGAAATGCATCACTGTTCTTACCCAGCCGGACTGAAATTGGTTGGTACCCTCCAACGCCTTACTGTTTTTCATCGCTTCTCTTGAGTGAACACCTTAAAAACATATATTAACACATAAACATGCTATAAATAACCGTTATACAACTCGAAAATTGTTAACACAACCATTTTAAAATTGACAGTGATGTTGCAGACATTGATTATTTGTCAGTGAAATTACTGAATACAAACCAAACACAAGGTTTAATATTCTGTACTAGTATCGCAAAATGGATTTGAACCAATATCTCAGACAGAGGCAAATTGTCACCATCCTGGACACATGGGGATAACACCGATTTCTTCCACATCAAGATAATGCATTGATCGGGCATCCGCACGACTGAGAGTGATTTCTATGAGCTATGTACCTTGATTTGTAATCAATGTAAAATAAATTGTGTGCAGCATTGATACTAGCTCTGAGAATCACTGTTCTTATGGCATGTATCGCTATAATTAATACAATAATAAACTATAAGTATGCTTAATGCATACCCTGCAGCACCATTTTACCAGTTTGGGGCAGAGACCTTTTTGCCCTAAATTTCATCTACTTAATTTGAGGGATGATTTCCAGTGGTAAGTAAAAAAAATGAAACAGGAAATCTGCACGATTTAAAACAAAATGGGTGGGGGAAAAGGGGCTTTGACATCATAACAAGCTATTGCAAAGAAGGGTAAATGTATGGCATGTCGTGTATCTTTTTTTTATTGCTCATACAGCTTATATGATATTATAATATTTTACCTGGGGTACTAATGTAATAGTCATAAACTTCCTGCCACTCCAACACCGGACATTTAGTAGGATCGTTCACCCATCTACTCGCTGGTAGTCTATACACTTCCTGCCACTCCAACACCAGACATTTAGTAGGATCGTTCACCCATCTACTCGATGGGAGTCTATACGGCCATTCTTCACACCCAGAAACCGCTAATTTTGTATCATATCGGAATTTTGCTTCGATCGACAGACTTTCTACATATGCATAAGACATTCTAACACTATTCACTTCATTTAAAATAAACAATCACAATACAAATAAGAAGAAACTATCGATATTCAATGTAAACAACAATGTTGTTCACTGATTCAAGCCAGTTTGTTTTCACCTACTGCCATAGCGGATATGTAACTAGGACTGGTGTCAGACCAGTCAGGAATTACTTCCGGGTCGTAGGGTGCTAAAATAGTTCTTTGAACAAATCCGAAGTTTCTAGTTTGCATGTGTTTTTCTCAAGATTAGATTTTATTTCATTGTTAAATTTAACCTGAGGTTAAAGTAGTAGGTCTGTTGTCATAAATAGTAAGTATTTTACTGTATTTTTCGGGATTATTTCTTTGGAGAGTATGGGCACAGAGGTTAGGTAGAGATGTGGTTTTGACAGATGTTTATTTCAAAATACGCATAGTGTGAATGAATGAATGACGCGAAATGTTGAAAAACTGAATCGGTGTTTTATTCCAGATATGGGACCGTTTACTAGCCAAATGTGTTTAATACACAAAATAAAAGTGTATTTAAGCGAACGAATGTTGTGGAACTTTTGACTGATCTCCAAATATAGCCTATATTGCATTGTGTTCAATGGGCTGATATTCAACGGTCTGACACCGACTGGTTACTAACCAGAAGTGACTTCATGCGAATGTTATGAATAGACGTTCTCAGTAATTTAATTGAGCAAGTGTGGGTCACAAAATTACCCCTAGAAGGAATGGACAGGTCGGCCTTTATTAAACTGTAATAACTTCCCATTGATTGGACCACCGTGAAATCGAATACAAGATTCGAACGTTTGCGTGTCAGTTTAGTATTTACAAGCGAACGCAAAACTGGGAACCTGTCAAAATTGAACCATATCTACTTCCGACACGAAGTTTTGAAAATGAGAACAACAAATGAATGCAATAAAACAATATAGACTTATATCCATCACATTAACAGAAAAAAAACTATGATGTCTAGATGTACATACCTTTTCGGCATCAAACTCGACCCAGTATTACCGGAGTTATTGCCCCTTTTAGTCAAATTTTACGTCACAATGTATTTTGTGTCTCTTTTCAACCGATTGCTTTGAAACTTTACAGATACTTATCTATGATGTCAAGATATGCATGTCTTTTCAGCATCAAAATCGACCCATAATACTTACCGGAGTTATGATCCTTTTTCCATCAAAATTTACGTTAAAGGGACACATGACAATTTTGATTGTTTGGAAACTCGCGGCGTCCCGTGAGTTTTTCTAAATAACATCCATTATTTCAATCATAAATAATAATTATAAGAACAGTATAAACCAAATTGGTTTTGTATATTACTGACTTTTTAATAATACTGCACCACTAATATATTTCAAAATTTGGTAAAATAACATAAAAAATTGAAAACAGAAAAATTTATTTGATATGCAAGCCGGTTTAAAGTCAAAATGTTCTTTGATAAATAAGAAGAGACCCTAATATTGATGCTTGATAAAAACATCAAGATTGCCGTATGTCCGTTTAAAATATCTTGTGTTTATCTCCTCCCACAGTTTTCCTCTGTTTCTTTACAGGATGCTTACCTATAATATCAAAATTTGTATATCGATTCGGCGTCAAAATCGACCCATATTACCAGAGTTATGGCCCCTTTTTCATTAAATTTTACACTGATTGTTTTCTAAGGGGACATCCGTGTCCCATGGACACATTTCTGGTTTTTCATTATTTCTTACCATAGATACCATTGATATATTTATATAAAAATACAGATTAGTAAACTTAGTAAAGTAACTGATTACAAATAACTATCACCCTGTGTGGTTGCTGGAGTAGACTACAATTGTGCTTAAGCCATAGGGGATCCCTCCAAACCACCACGTCATGTTCATTTTGGCTTTTTCTATCATGTTCATTCGAGGTCTTTATCATGACACCGCGTATGTAAACGTTGCCTAATTGTAATATAATTCGTAGCAACTCTACGGTTCTTAGGTTATATTATTACCTGATCTCCTATATAAATGCTATATCGTCATTTCTTGCTAATTCACTAAGGAAAAGACTGTTCCCTGTGAAAACTAACTGTTACCGGGCTTTAGTTTCGACTGTTTCCCTCACGTGCTGGAATTTCGTTTGCGTGACGTCATGTTGCTTTTTTCACCATAGGTTCCCATTATAAAACAAATTTTCATTTTCACTGTTTCGTACAGTAACATTAATCAGGTAATAAAACAGTTATCACATGTGTTTGGGGAACAGTCAAAACTGTTTTCCCTTGGTGTCGGGGGATGTCAGTGTAAACTGTTTCCCTCGGCCTATCGGCCTCGGGGAACAGTTCGCACTGCCATCCCCTCCACCTCGGGAAAACAGTTTTGACTGTTCCCCAAACACACATGTGATAACTGTATACTGTTCTAGGCCCATTTCCAATATCTTATTTTGATGATTAAATTATAAAGAGCCTTGCATGTTCATTCCTGTTACGCGCTACATGTATGTAACCTTTCGTGTTTTGGGGCACCGCAAAACTCAGTTCAAATTCTACAAAACAAATTAATCATGTTAATTAGAATAATATTAAATAATTACATATAATATACAGTATTTCCACTCGTTCGATCACCGTAAAGTCAATATTAGAAACAGTCGTATAAATTGCATTGTTGCGCAAGAAATAACCAGGAAATATTGTATTTATGAGTTTCCAACATCCAAAAATAGATAGTTCACCATTTTCGTCTAAACTTACTGACTAATTACGGACAAAAATGACCTAAACATAGAAATAGATCATTACCTGTGTAATTTCGACATGGCCAAATTTTGAGTTTTCTACGCAAAGTATCTTGTAAGTCATTTTTTATGTAGCTGATTTCCACTCCAAGTAGTTTGTCATCAAACTGTGCCCTAGTATGCGATTTTACTCGCCCGAAATGAAATAATAAAGTGTGGGTTTGCGTGAGCTGTATAGTATCAACCGAGTAAACTCGGTCATAAAAAACTGTAATAAAGTAATCCGATAAAGGCTTAACTGACCAATTGTAGATCATAATGTTAAATCGGAACAACAGTTGCTCTGTGTGGCTTGTCGACATTTTTCTGCCTTTAATACAGACGAAACGTCACCACAAGGTCTCTTGGAAAGAAATTGCAGGATTTTTATTGAGGTCATTTGGTAAATGGTTATGGTCACTGTTACTATAAATAGGATTTGGGTTTCCATTCAATAACATTAGTTTCCCTTGACTGATTTAGCAAAAACTTCACCTCATGGAATTAAGCATGGGATTGTTATTCTGGTATAAAAAAAAGTAGGAGAGATTGAATGACAGTTTATGTTGTATTGGTTATATGTATAGTTCTACTTGTGACATGAGCAGGCTATGCTGCCCATGCTATCTTACGCACCGAAATAACAATTAGTACAGAAATGTTGGTGGGTTTTGGCCATTTTATGAGTTCAATACCTTCCAGTATATAATATATATATATATACCTATATAGAAACATTTGTTTGGGTCCAGAAATCAATTGATTAATATTTTAATCACTCTAAGTCCATCTTTTACTATCCTAGCTATGTGTCGGGTGCCTGTAGTGCGAAAGATAGCACTTACATGATACGAATGTACATTGGTATGATAGCGATCTGATTCTAATGCTCTACCCTGTGCTCGCTGCGTATAGATTCCCCAGGAGTGAATAGTGGATTTTAAATTCATCTGCAGTGAATTTTATTGTTTTAAATTATATTTATCGATATCAATATGATACATGGTCATTTAGAACTATGCAGTCATATTTCTCAAAATGACGTCTTCCATTTCCGTTTGAGCACAACCTTTCAAAGATAATATCTTCTGCGTTTATTTTGATAATAATTTCATAGTGATTTTAGTTTAGTATGCCTGCATTCTCTTTAGGCTTTAATCCAATAACTATTTGAGGTAAATTCTTCGATATGATTGGTAATAGAAATAAGTTGTTGCGCATTTGTCTGAAATGACTATTTCCCCTGGTGACAAATCGACCAATGAAATCACGGAGCGTTATTGTTCCATTCCAGTTGTAGTTCAGTCAACGTTACGAGACTTTTATTTGCGAATCTCTGATGTATTCAGGTGTGCCTATGTAAGAAATATTTCCTTTTCAATTAATGACATAACAGAACGAGTGCAAAGAAACAAACAGTTACAACAGTGTAAGAATAAAAGGTGACACTATTATAATAGAGTAAAAGTCAACAATTGCTCAATTTAAAGTCCGTTAAATGCTCATAACAATTTTGGAGATGCCGAATCTGTGTACCATTAACCTATTGTGCGTTTTACACGTTTTATATCGCCTATCAATGGGGATTAAAATTACACACGAGTTTGTGAGAACTATTGCACCGCTCAAAAGTGAACTGGATTCGTATACAATTGCCACCGTTACAGCTGACTCTCCGATGCTTTGCGGGGTAAGGTGCAGTACGTTAAGCGACTGTAAATCCTTCATATTTAAAAAGAACGGTAAGCAAGTGTTTACATTTATTTTGTAAAAACGAATAACCCTCTTTAACCTTTCACGGTAATATTCATATTAGCTTTATTTAAAAAAAACGTTCATATAACAATATTTATAACTATGTAGCATTTTCATCAATATTACTTGAGTGTGTGATAATATATAGAGAATAATTAACAGCATAAATTTGATACTAAATCGTGGCATAAATTCAGTAATTTGGTTAAAAAAAGAGTTCGAAGTACGAGTATTTTTTAACCAAATTACCACTTATTTCCTCGAATGACATTAATTCAGTATCAAATTTATGCTGTTAATTATACTGTTTATTATATAACTTTACGTAAAAGAAGAAATTAAAAAATATTTTAACTTTAAACCAGTGTGTTTTTTAAAAATATGTTAAGAAAGTAGTTCCGGCAAAGTTATATCATCACTAGTGTGATACTAAAATTACGTTTTGTTGATTTCACTGGTGACGTATAGGCCCGTATGACCAGGTGTAATAATCATTTGTTTATTAACAGTATGAATATATATTTGTTTAAAGGGACACTGTCCGTAAGTAAGCAGATATTAAGCATAACCAAATAACTGTCTGACTTTTATTCAGTGAAATGTATACATGAAAACATGAGGATAGACCCTAAGATGTATGTAGGAATACATTCGTGAGTTTGAAAAACAAAAGAAGTTTTAATTATTATATGTAAAGTGGGACCCACAATATTTACCTTTTCTGCGATCACGTGAGCGATGTCGACCACTTTACGCTCACGCACACTATTATTTCTGCGAGTGTAATTTTAGTTTGGGCTGCGAGTTCAAACGCACGAAGCGGATTTTCTTTTTTTTTGTACTGCGATTGACTGAATTCCATAAAACAATCTTGCATTTAATTAGTAAATATTCAATATTGTTTAGTGTGTAATGTTTGCTAACATAATTATTGTGTGTTTTATAAGCTAGAAGTTACGGACAGTGTCCCTTTAAGCATCTTACTATAATAAATTATATACTTACATATTTACTTACTTATAAAATAATAGACATATGTATATGTTTGTTTTCCACTAAAATCTGGCTTATAGTTTGGCGATTTCCGTCTGTCTGTCCGTCTTTCTGTCCGTCTACGCATTTCGACGTTTCGGTTAAAAGTTTTTGATTAAGGCTTTTGTTTTCCCTGATTTCTCAAAAACGAATTGTCGGAAAGCCTTGACACTTTGCATACACGTTCAATATCATTACACAATGTTATATGACAAGAACCATAACTCTTGTCATGTATTTTACCTGAACTATCCACCCTTTTTACGTACACTTTTCATTTAAAATGTTATATTCGCAATCCGGCGTTCGGACCACTGTTGGTTCTTCACGCGTTTTTGATGTTTAACTGGGGGGTTTAAACCGGTTCTAGGGTGCACCTAACCTCACACTTACCCTACCGTCATCCCATTAAAACCGGACTGTGTAAATAAAGAAATCCCCTCCATGATCTAATCTCTAACCAACAAGGCAGCATCAATATAAGTAAAACACAAATATGCTCGTTTTAATATAATACAAAAGAAACAATAGCCTAGAAAGCCACAATGAAGGTACTCAGTGACTTGGCAGAAGCCAGAGCAACAAGAGAATAAACCATTAAGGGCACGACAGGAATGATCATAGACAAACATCAAACGCCACCGTCCCAGTGGGCTTTAGGTAGGCGTCATCATAGGGTCGACAGCTTGTCCGGTCATCGTACAATTAAAGAGGAAAGCATAGTGGCGAATTGTAAAAGGGTCCACCACCAAGCATGCAGTACGTTGCAAAATGATAGGGTCATAACCTCTTTTGATAAACTTGTTAACAAGTTTAACAAAGATAGTATAAAAGTGATCATGACCAACAATCTTACGAAGTTTATAAATCACATCACCATAAAAGTCATGTTGCGATAGTCCTTGTCGCGAAGAGTCCTTAAATTACTTTTGTATTTGGAAAGAAGATCAGGGTTACGCTAATAAAATGTACTGTTTTACGAAGTTTATGGTAACGGTAACCCTGATTGAGTAGCTTTTTAGTTATACAAAGATTACGAATATTAAAGTCCTCAACTCGAGTACAAGCTCTTGAAAAACGAATAAGTTGAGACACATACACCCCATAAGAAGTTGCTCGGGGAACATCCCCATCCAAGTGGGAGTAATTAACAATGTCAAAATTAAAATCATCTCTTTTGTCATAGATTTTGCTAATTATTTCACCATTTTCAATCGAGTGATCTAAATCAAGAAAAGAAGCGTTATTATCAGATATATTAGCTTTATTAAGCTGAAGTTCTTTAGGATAAATATTATCAACCATAGTTGGAAAGAAAGGGTTGTCAATTTTCAGTAGGGTGCGTCCGTGGCCGAGTGGTTAACGTCTCTGACTTGAAATCACTTGTCCCTCACCGCTGTAGGTTCGATCCCTCAGGGGCCTAGGAATCTTTATGTGAGGAAGCTATCCAGCTTACTTGCGGAACGTCGGTGGTTCTACCCAGGTGCCCGCCCGTGCACGAAAATTACCCGGAGGGGTACCTGGGGTCTTCCTCCACCAATAGAAGCTGGAAAGTCGCCATATGACCTTAGCTGTTGGTGCGACTATAAAATCCAATTCAATCAATCAATGTTCAGTATGTCATCCAGGTACCGAGAGGTGTCATTAAAAGCTTCAATAACATATGCCTGTGTATCTGGTGAAAGACTCAACATGAAATCCCTTTCATAGCAAAATAAAAACAAATCTGCGACAAGTGGTGCACAGTTCGTACCCATAGGGATACCAACAATTTGTCTATAAACGGTGATACCATACCTGACGAAAATATTATCTAATAGGAAGATGAGTGCTTCACAAACTTCATAGCAAGTCCACATAGTATAATTGTCTAAACTGCCATAGTAAAAAACGCTTTAATATTATTACATGCCAAAAATGTAGTATTTTCCCTAGCGAATGATTTTTTGAATAAGAGAAATTAGCTTGTCTTTAATAAGATGATGTGGTAAGGTTGTACATAGTGTAGAGAAGTCATAAGTACTTATTGATGAAACTTGACCTTTATTGAAAATTTTATCGAGAACGTCTCCTGATTTTTTTATAGACCAAAATAAATGAATCCCAGATTTTTCATAAGTTTTATCACCATATAGTTTAACGTGATCTTTAACGGCAGTAAGACAAGAAGTTAAAAGTTTGGAGATGTTTGTTGTGGTGAAGGCACTATAATTCGAAATAAAGCGAGCCTTATACGGATGTTTATGTAATTTAGGAATCCAGAACATGGTAGGCAGTTTATTTTGCTTATCGTTTACACCAGCCTTGAAAGTAGTGCACCGAGTGATATGTGCGGAAACAACATCATCCTTAGTAAAATTACCTGGAGTATACGAATTGGTGTTGCCGAGTTCCAGAGATAAAACATTGACGTAATGTAGGAACTAAAACAAATTTATTATGAAATTCCTGAATTCCCGATTTTAAATTACGAAAGGAAAACCTAGGTCTCGGAGGTAGTAAAGAGGGGTTAGCATTATAAAACTTAATACGTTTATCTATAATTTTAAGAATTGACTTTTTCGAAGTAGAAAACGAGTTTGGGTCCGCATGTTCTCTAAGACACCATTCTATACTAAAATCTTCAATGGAGTGGGCGATCTCGGCACGACAGGCATTAAAATCAATAGTTGAAGGTAATCTATATTTAGGACTTTTCGAAAACAAATGCCGAATACGTTTATCAACAAAATCAAAATTACCAGTGATGACATGACCTGCTGGAGCATAGAAAATGTTGATGTGTTACATTCACATTCCTTAGGAGTATTGTGTACTATATCAAGGTCAGAAACTATTGTGTTGTAGTTGAAAATAATATTTCTAATAGGCTTTTTATACTTATAACAAATTACAGGACTTTCGGAATTTTTGAAATATATTGGGATAGAATCAACTACATGAGTATCACGAAAATACTAGGCATGTCAATGAAATCAATGTTTTTATTAATATATAGTAGTTTTAGAAAATGCCTGACGTAATCAGACTCCTTGTCAATATGGGGTCGGAGAACATGTTGCGTGTAGCTTTGAACTATGGAAGCAGTGTTATACAAGGGATCTGTACGAATGAAAATCTGTTTAAAAATAGTATGTAAATAATTACACGCGATTTACGTTTGATGTTACAAAATGACAAAAGATGCATCAACATATGATTTCTGAGTTTTTGTTGAAAAGATGTCTGGCGGAGATTCAAGCGTGTTTTAAATGAGACAAACTGTTCAACTTGGGTAGTTGCTAGGTTGTAAATGATCATTGAAAGACAACACAAAATTAACAGAGTAATAGTTCATGTTTAATTAATTAAACGGTGAGCATGATAACATCTTCTGTCACATAAGATGAGTTTTAAGTACTATGATAGGAAAACTTCTCATATAAATCAACACAATATAAAAACAAAACTCGTTAAATGTACATTAAACGGATAACATCATTTGTCACATACGATGACTTTTAAATACCCTGATAGGAAAACTTATCATATAAATCAACGCAATATAAAAACAAGACTCGTTAAATGTACATTAAAATGTCAAAAAAATAATAATTTAAAGTTGTGCTTTAATACGATATATTTCACGATTTGATAATTGACCAACGCGTTACACAGTTTATATCGTTCTAACGCATTTGACAACAATTCTTCAATCCGATTGGTTGCCGTTAACAAACTGCGACTATTAAAGAGTTCATAACCCGTCGCAAAACCAGTCACTTCGACAGTCACTTGACATGGAAGAAACACATCACTCATGTCATAGAAAGATGCAATAAGGATATGCGCCTGCTTAGAATGCTAACTAATAGCACGTACGGTGCAAATAAAACATCCTTAATCAACCTATACAAAGCGCTAATATTAAGTAAAATAAGTTATGGAGACATAGCATAGGCCTCCGCGTCCGACAGGTTACTAGGTAAACTACAGGTGATACAAAATAAAGCCCTCCGCATCGCCACAGGGGCACATAGGACAACCAACATAATTGGACTCATGGCGGAATGTGCAGAAACGCCACTTCTTCTACACCGCGAAAAGAATATGCTTAAATACTGGGCAAGATCGAGCCGGTTAAAACAAAACCTCCCAATTAACGCGAAAATAACAGCTATAGGCATATATTTGATCATAAAAAGGACATAACTCACTTAAAACTCCCGTATACTCAGCAAATACAAACCTTGTTAAGTAAACATAACATGACCAATCTAACAATAACAGAACCCGTCTACCCTGATAATACGCTGATACGAATCTTAAAGCCGTGCCTAGATCTCACCCATTTAATTGATAAAAAACAAATAGAACCCGCGATAGCATGCAATATAAGTATAGACCATATAGACAGCAACTATAAAGATTATGTCAAAATATACACGGACGGTAGAAGAAATCCCGAGAAAGAAATAGCCGGATCTGGGATATGCATATACAGTACCGACAATACTTTGATTCTTGAAAAAGATTATAAAGTAGACCACAGGTTATCAGTATACACAACCGAACTAGTAGCGATTCAAATAGCGCTCACATGGATACTAAAACTCAAACACCAAAAAGTGGTTATATTAAGCGACAGTCTGAGCTCACTGCAATCAATAGCTAATGGAACTACAATAGTAGACCCGATCTAACGTATACGATCTTAAAACAAATCAATACCATCTCAGATTTAAACATACTATTAGAAATGACTTGGATTCCCAGCCACGTAGACATAGAAGGGAATGAAAGGGCGGATTACTGGGCTGTCATAGGGGCAAGCAAAGGCACCCCCATACCCGTAACATTAAGCGTTAAAGAAGTATACTCGATAATCAAAGCTAAAATGACAAGAGATTGGAAGCAAAAATGGTCAAATGCCACCACACAACGTATTACAATGCACCCCCATGTACCAACTAAAGTAATCCAATATAGCGAAGATAGGCGCATGGATATTGCAAATACCAGACTGAGATTAGAACATAGCCGGCTAGGAAACAATTATGATAGAATAAAATTTAGCAAAGAATTAAGCACAGATTGCGAAACATGCGGTCAAAATGGATCATTTGACCACACCTTCTTTGATCCCTCGGGTCTATGCCCCTTATACTTAAGCCAACGCGAAACGCTCAAAACTGACCTCCTCAAAATAGGAATAAAGATAATAGACTAATAGACCAAAAAGCGATATTATTCCCGGAAACACAATATGCAGTAGAAAAGCGGAACGCGGTTTTTAAGTTCCTCCGATCGACAGGAGTATTATACAAAATATAGAATCAAACATGCTCTGTTGCCGCTTTGTATTCAGGAAAAGGGCAAAAGTGGTGATATTTAAGTATATGGGGATCGCTGACAAGCATATAACAGTCATTTTCATGCGGAATATATGTGCCGGATGATCCTCATATATATTAAACTCATATGGTATATATGTGTGTGGTCATATCTACGTAGCAAATAGCCAGTGATAAGGAATATGTATATGGGTATCTGTCGTATGTAGCATGAAATGTATAAGACTGTTATATGTAACTCTTCGACAGTCCTTGGCTGGAATGGGAGAGAGAGGGCATTTGGCCCTGGACTCTATTTGCGTATGATACAATACATAGGCATGTTATAGATCATTCTTGTGCATTAGAACCACAGTAATTAACGCAGTACTTAATAAATAGTGGCACAGTGAGGTCGATTTAACGGCCGTATAAGAGAGTATGTGTAGTTAAATAGATAAAATATAAGGATAAACAAGCACATGTCCAGGTGCCGACTGCCATCTATCCCCCGTCCCGGTATAAGACTGTTATATGTAACTCGTCGAAAGTCCTTGGCGTAAAACGCGCTGGAATGGGAGAGAGGGGGCATTTGGCCCTGGACTCTATTTGCATATGATACAATACATAGGCATGTTATAAATCATTCTTGTGCATTAGAACCACAGTAATTAACGCAGTACTTAATAAATAGTGGCACAGTGAGGTTGATTTAACGGCCGTATAAGAGAGTATGTGTAGTTAAATAGATAACATATAAGGATAAACAAGCACATGTCCAGGTGCCGACTGCTATCTCTCCCCCGTCCCGGTATAAGACTGTTATATGTAACTCGTCGACAGTCCTTGGCGTAAAACGCGCTGGAATGGGAGAGAGAGGGCATTTGTCCCTGGACTCTATTTGCATATGATACAATACATAGGCATGTAAAAGATCATTCTTGTGCATTAGAACCACAGTAAGTAACGCAGTACTTAATACATAGTGGCACAGTGAGGTCGATTTAACGGCCGTATAAGAGAGTATGTGTAGTTAAATAGATAAAATATAAGGATAAACAAGCACATGTCCAGGTGCCGACTGCCATCTCTCCCCCGTCCCGGTATAAGACTGTTATATGTAACTCTTCGACAGTCCTTGGCGTAAAACGCGCTGGAATGGGAGAGAGAGGGCATTTGGCCCTGGACTCTATTTGCATATGATACAATACATCGCACAGTGCGTCTCAACAAAGTGCTTTACTTCCAGTCCGCGCCCGCGCTCAATTGGAAAGACCTGACCTTGACACTAACCTCGACCTTGACCTACGTAGCTTATAAATTCGGCCTTCAATAAATGTTTTAAAGTAGGACATCCAAGTAGGTCCGGCCAGGCCAGTAGAACACGAAAGGTTAAGGTCGACGCATTCAAGTTGAAACATCTAGTAAATAAGTGAAGTGTTTATGTGTATGTGTGTGTATGAAATATAATAACTATCTGTAATGGTATATTATGTATATACATAATATGTGCATGTATGGTTGTCTATGTGTATGTATAAAATCTTACAATTATCCTTATATATATACCTACTATGTGTTATCATCCAATATTCGTATATATATATATATATATACTTTGTGCATGAATGTACGCTTATGTGAATGTATGAAATCTTAAAATTGTCTATATAAGTAATTTCTGTTAACAAAAGGTTCGATACCACGACCGCGTCGCACACCAAAAGTATTAGTTTTGTTCACTAAAGCATGGACACGAAGATCCAAACAAACCGGTAAGGAAACTACAAACAAGCGAAAGGGTTAAGCCACCACTGGCACTCGCGTCGGTCGAATAAGTAAAAACAATAAAAGCGTCCCACGGAAATATCGAGCGGTGTTATAGTGGGAATAGCACATTTTAGGCCACTTTTAGGCATTCGATTTTTGTATAATAACAAGTATAGAAAAAATCAAATATGTAAGCAAATAAGTATACCAGTAGAAGCCATATAAAAACTTTAAATTGTTATTGTTTATTTTACCACAAGGGATGTGACCGTCTTAAAATCTAAAAAATACAGTACTAATAGTGTAATATTTCATAATTAAGTACAAAAAGTAATGTTAATTATAACACCATTAAACACGGCACATACCCATTTAGGACTAAGGAGCGCCTCCTTACGTCCCTTTCATCACCAACCTGTGGGTCACAGCCCACAGGGGCAGTCTTGACTGGAAACCGTTAGCGACCATAACTGGCCTTTCCCTCCCGTGGTAGCAATCACCTTGCGCGAACAAGATGTGAAAATGCTGCCACAGTACCTCAGACCAGACGCACACGCTATGCCCCAGGCATAGCAACCATCAAACTGTACACCAACAAAATGTCCCAACACATACAAACATACAACTCAGTACGAACCGAACATGCCCCAGTTCGATGACCATAAGTATTAGTATGCTGCAAATGGACACGCTAATCATCCCCAAGATGGCGTGGTACAGGCAAACCCCTCAACAAACCCCAGCAAATATGATATGATCAAAACATAATCATAACACTACAAAACAAGCACGCACCACATATAACACAACGCCAAACAAAGCTAGGACCGGAAGGTGTCAACACACGAAATTAGGTTGAATTAACCGCTGTTGTTGACACCGCCTTTTACACATATTTAGGCATTAAACAGACCTGTTGGCAAGGTCTATATAAGCTTCTAAATTCAAAATTACACTTTTAAAAGTCCAGACTCTATGATGCCTATCGCGTCAGGTTTACCTTGACGTGTTCGTTGACGGACATACTATAAACCTTAGAACTACACACACACACACACACACACACACGCAAAACCAGTGATGTGACGTTAAACCCTCAAACACGTGACGTTATTTAGTTTTATTTAAAAGCGTTTGTGAGAAAACTGAATTGCGTAGAAACGGGTTAGCCAGTATTGACATTTTTACTTTTGTTATATCAGTCGCTTAATGGTCACAAATCGTGTTTAACGGCTCCACTAATGCGTCGGCATTAACCAAACCTATATTCTAAAGTATTTGACAAAAATCCTGCAATTCGATTGGTTGATGTTCAAAATATTGCGACTTGTAAATAGTGCATGCACTGTCCCAAATCCAATCGTGTGAGGCAGACGTTAAACCGTCAAAAACGTGACGTTATTTGGTTTAAACATATTTTATTCAGGTTTTTTACAACGTATATCTTTCAATACATACAAAGTTAATAGGATTGGAACGAAAGAAATATACTTATAGAGTTCCTCTCCTTCAAAAAACAACGTTATTTACTTTTATTTAAAAACCGTTTGTGAAAACAGCTAAAATGAGTAGGAAACGGTTGAACTAGTTTTTGCGAAAGTATATCAGTCGTTTAACGGTCGCCATTAAAACAAAATTGACGACCATTAAATGACTGATATTCAGTCTCAAAATTCAAAATGTCAATTCAGTTAACCCTTTAATAACTGATTTTAGCTGTAATTTGCGCATTATGATTTAATACGAAGTTATGTCGATAGATTATATCCAAATGTGTGTTCTAGTTTTACTTTATATTTAATATACATGTTTTACATTCATACATAAAAGGCATGTTGAAGATGAATACCTGGTATTATTTGTCTGTCCATTGTACGCTGATATAAGAGGAGACATATTCACTATATCTAGAACTATTGACCTAACGTTTGATACCCTATCGTTTCAATATATATTTGTGTTTACCAGTCCGCTTATGATTCGAAAATGTGCCAAACCATGCTTTTTTGGCAAAAACGTTGCCGTTTTCAGCCATATGATATCGCTCATAGACGGATACATCGTTTTAGCGCACCACGCGGATGTTACCATATTTTTCGAGACCAGACCTATTTCATTGTATCCCACCAGAAAATCAATACGCAATAATAGATATTTACAATTCACACAATTGCAATATCTGTGAAAAACGAGAATAAGTATTTGATGACTTTGAACAGGTAAATTAATCCACAGGTAAATGTATTTATCAATTATCTGGCAATAGTTGTGCAACTAGACAATTCAGATTAACCTCATTTCCCCCGTGCAGTCAGGCAGTGGTAAAAGTAGTATCGACGTCATGGATATAATACTTATTTTTACATACAACTTAGTTGCGTTTTAAATATATGTTTCTCTTCGGGACTATCAAGAAATGTTCATATGATGTTTAAGAGTTAAATTTATTAATTGATAATACTACAAAAAGGGTGGTCATTCATCTTTAAACATGAATATAGTTTGTATTTACTGAACGCAGTATCTCAGTTTGACGATTTGTCTTGATTTTTGCGACGCTTGCAATGCTTGTATTTGAAACAAGCGTCGCAGATGATCAAGACTATTGCTCAGTAGGATAACATCATAATCATTCCGAATAACCGAGTGTTTGCTTTGTGGGAGGCCAGGGAACCAGGCTAGCTGGTAAATAACACCGAGAACGCACACCTGTTCTGGATGGTTGAATTTGCGAATAAACCCTATTTCACCAGCTCTTTTAACATGTTCTCGTTGTTTTCAGACACCGACGAGGGAGAATGTTTCAACACACAGATGCATAATGGGTATACAGGTACTCAAAGCACGACACACGCAAACATAACATGTCAGAGGTTAGCATAAAAAGTGAATGTTTCGTAATTTTCGAATCAATTCTTATATTTACATTATTTTACCATTGGTATAGTACCACCAATAACGTGCCTTAAGAGAATGATAATGATAAAAAAAAGTACAAGAGAAACAACTACCGTCGTGGTTTTTTCAGTGAGAAAGCTAACGAGACACATTGGATGCGTGCGCAGTATCTCCGCCTTCTTGAACACAAATAATCAGGTGAATGTAAAAGTTGTAGATTGTAGTCCAGCAACCATTGGCCGGTTACCGGCTTGTAGATTGTAGTCCAGCAACCATTGGCCGGTTACCGGCTTCCATTGTTTTTCCAGGTCTTAGTCTTGATTATCCTCGACTCTTGATTGTAAATACAAACGTCTTGACCCTTTTTATTATAGTATTTTGACCATCCACCTTCAGTTCATCGATATAAAAAGTATGTTTCCCTCTTTGTTTATTTATTAACTTATTGTTTTTCTGCCGTTTTGTGTATCTTGGATAAAAGGTGCGTCTGTATCAGCCAATCAGAAACTATACCAAAATCTCGGTAAAATTGTAAAACATAAATTCGAAGAAAGGTTCTGGACGTTTGACTTGAAAACAAGCAAGATGATCTAGACTATCCAGGTGTACCTGTGTTTGAGGAGAACCAAATAGACTGGTACCAGCTTCATGCACCTATAGTAGCCTACTTGTGCGCAGTATGTCTACTGGTACCCGAAAACATACTTACGATCGCATGGATATATAAACTGTTGCTAGGATTAAACAAAACGGCAGCACAGCATTTTAAAGGGACACACGGCAATCTTGATTTTTGAAAAACTCACGGCGTCCCGTTAGTTTTTCTCTTAACTTGCATTTGTTCAATCGTTAGAATAGTTCAAAGCAAACTGTTTTTACATATTACTACATTTTTATAATATTGCACCAATAATATATTAAAAAATTGGTAAAATACTGAAGAAAATTGAAATCTCAATTATTATTTTTTTATTAAATTATAAGCAAGCAATTTTAAAGTCAAAATGACGCAGGATAACTAAATCGAGCAGCCGTATGGTAGAGGGATTATAATCTTTAGAAATCATCATCACCTTTTAATGTTTGAATAAAACTCAAGATTGTCATGTGTCCTTTGATTCACGTCGAGAAAGCTTATATTATAAGGCTGTTATAATGGATTCTTCAACAATAAAACAAGTTTAAAAACATTTTTTACCGCAAAAACGCTATAACCGGTTTAAAACTACCTATTAAATGTTTAAATTTTACAATAAGCAAACTTTTTAAGCCGAAATTAAGGTTTTATTTCATACCCCAGCTAACCCCGTTTTCGCTTCTATGAGATGGGGTTGGATGGGGTATGAAAGTTAATACTCAGACCACGTAATGTATTTTAAAGACGGAGGCATGTCTGATGGGAGACTTCATCCTTCATCTCATTCATTATGGTTTTATTCCTGTCAAATAATTGCTTTTAATAATGTAAGATTCTACTGATTGAGAGCACTGTTTCACAACATCACAATGATAGCATTAAAATGAGCATGCGACAGTCTTGAAACATTTATTAGGTGTAACAATATGCTCAAGTGATCGGATTGGAAAGCGTAACGGGACTACGCGAGTTTAAAACCAATATCAAGTTTATTGTGTGTCCCTTGTGAACCGATTCACGGATTTTACAGCACTTTCCATATTAACATATGTATAATTCAATTAGCAATTAGCGGAGGACTGCATTTAATCACAAAATCTGTTTTTTCAAACCGGAATTGTCCGTATAGCATGGATTGAACGAAATATTGATAAATACAAACCTCGTATATTGTCTCCATGGTCGAGGGGTTAACGACATTGCGTTGTAAACCGTCGCCTCTCACCGCTGCGGGTTCGAATCCCACTGGAAGCTCGACTCGTAAGTGAGGAAGTGTCGATTCTTACGGATGGCGGGAGGGGTACAGTACTGGTTCTACCCAGGAAAAGTGGGTGGTCAGCCTTCACCACAAAACAATAGACCGTCATATATAACCTTATATGTGTTGAAACTGACGTAAAACACCATACACCATTCACGATAACGCACTATTCAAAGGGAGCTTATCATATTCTGAAACTTTAGTATGGAATAATATTCCCCCCGAAATTAAAAACTCTACATTACTGAATATATTTTCCAACAAATGCTTGAAATGGGTGAACAGTGAAAATCGAATCTACATCTAGCATAGTCTACACGATACACAATGTTTATGAATACACTACTCAACTTTTATAATCGGTCACCCATTTTTTTTAAAATAACACGAATACTAAAAACTGAAGTTTATCAACTTACTAGTTCCGCTTCCGGTAACCAGCCGACTTTGTAAACAAATGGCTCAAATTTTAACTATCAATAAACTTAACAATGTGAAAAGGAAATTCAATATAAAAAGGATTTTAATTAAATCTGATAGTTTGGTAAATATAAACTTTCAATTCAAAAGAACAAATATGAATCACTTTTGGAGATATTTGAACATGTGAAAATCAAATCAAAGGGTCGAATGTACAGAGACAATAAACACGTATATTGTGATTTATGCAGACATATATAGGGTACTTTTACACTGATTGATATCCATTAGAAAAGAGGTACACTAAAACAGGTCACGCCAAAATATTTTACAGATACAGAGCGAATCAAAAGTTATGTCTGCTACTTCCAATATGAATATGGAAACAGACAATGAAAGTAAGAGAAAGAGGTCAGAAACATCAAGCGTCAGTGAGCTTGACACGAGCACAGAAAGTGAGACCATCTCTAAGGCAGAAAGCAAAAAAGGCAAAACACATGGGTGAAATATTAGAAGACACCAGTTTAAAGTCAATAGACGATGAGAGTACTGTATCCTTAAGCAAGCAACTCCAAGAGATAAATAACAAAATGTCAAATGTGTTATATGTTAACTAAAAACGATAGTAGTCTGAAGGAAATGATTAAAGGCACACTCAAACAAATGAAAACTGAACTTCTTGAGTCCGTGTTTCATCGTATTGAACTATTAGAAGGAAAGCTTTTTGAAAAGGAAGAAGAAAATGAAAATTTGAGAACCAAGATAAAGGAGCCAGAAAGTGAAGTAAAAACACAGGGTCATGAAAACGAAATCCTCAGAAATGAGACAAAGAGGGCAAACGAAAGAGCACAAGGGCAAATAAATGAGTTAGAACAGTATGGACGAAGGAATAATGTAAGAATCAGCGGTATTAGTGTGGAAGGAAATGAAAGCGCCGAAAACACTACAGAAATAGTTATAAAAACGCTTAACAGCAAAATAGAAGGCCTTAACCTGCAAAAGAGGGACATCGATGTGGCACACAGATTGGGAAAACCCAAAAATGGAACGAGGCAGATAATTGGGAAGTTCGTATCACGCATGACGAGAGACTACATCATGAGAGAAAAAAAAGTCTTTAAAGGAAGCGGTATTTACGTCAACGAGGACCTAACTTACATCAACCAGCTAGTTCTAGGATGCCTTCGTAAAAAGTCTTTGAGGAAATCGAAAACGCTTGGTCGTATAATGCACGGCTAACTTTTATAAACAAAATGGGAAATAAGCGTGTGCTTCTGTTTGAAGAATATCAGCACTGGAGTGACCTTGCTTGGCCATAAGGAACGAATCCACAATACTAACTTTCTTTTGCTACCTGTTTATGAAAATTAACATAAAATTATCTACTTCAGTATAAATCTGTCGCCCATGCTTTTCAATTGTTGAAAAGCCCGCCAATAGCAGTAAAACGTGGAATGTCAATCAATCTATATAAACACGTTCCAACGGTAACTTCAAAACAAGTCACGTGCAGTGCTATATAGTTGTATCTCGCGGTAAAAGAATGCTATAGTCCATCACTGATTATGATATGTTTGAAAAACACGTATGCTCAATTTATGAATTGATATAACAAAGTATTGGTTGTTTAATGAATCAGATTATAGAAATAATATTCCGCTCGTTTTGCATTGCAAACTAAAGCATATATTAGTATTACTTTTTCACAATAATAAAGCGTAATGTCAGAACGTGATTCATTTAAGTGATATGATATGAGATTGCTTTTTTTATGTGGTATATAACATGATAACAAGTAATAAAAGCAGACGTCGGTTCTCACTGTTATATCACACTTAGTGTTTTATGTTTTAAATTACGAGCACATGCAATATGTACATGTAACATGCTTTGTATTTTTCACTTTTTTTCTTCACAATTATTATTTAAGTTTTATGTTTGCATTTTAAAAAGAAATGTGCAAAGATTACAGAAGCTCTTCTGTTCCATTCTTCTTCTTCTTCTTCTTCTTCTTCTTCTTCTTCCTCTTCTTCTTCTTCTTCTTCTTCTTCTTCTTCTTCTTTTCTTCTTCTTCTTTTCTTCTTTTTCTTCTTCTTTTTTAACTTTTTCTTCTTCTTCTTCTTCTTCTTTTTCTTCTTCTTCTTCTTAGTCAGATATTTCGGATTTGGATTATTGCAACCAGTATGTGTTATATGAAAAATTAGCTGTTCTCGTTTTTTTTTGTTTTTTGTTTAGTTTATTTTTTCTGCTATTACTTGATATTTTCTGCTTTTTTGTCATTTAAACGTTACCCCTAAATACGAAATATTAACACAAATGGTTGTCATTGCAAAATATATAGCTCATAATGTTAACATTGCAATTACGTATGTTATACACATTTAGTTATATTTAAGTAATGTACGGAGACCCTTGATTACGTCTCAATCCTTTTTAGTAAATGTTTTTGTTCAGACAAATCAGTTCTTTCTATCACCAGTCTTTTTTTAAAAATGTGGCGTGCTTTTCCCTATTCAAATCCATCCACAACTGTTCTTTTAAAAAATGATATTCAAGATATGTTCACTAACGTTAGAGGTCTTGGAAATAAACTAAAACGAAAACAAGTGTTTGAATGGCTGAAATCTCAATCTTTTTCGATTTGCCTTCTGCAGGAGACACACTATATAGAGAGAAATGTTAATACATGGAAATACGAATGGGAAAACGATATATACTTAAGGGGAAATAGCAGTAATAGTGAATGTGTCGGTATTCTTTTAAACCAAAGTCAGAATGTTGAATTTATTTCCTATTCGGATATAGTAGTAGGTCGATTACAGGCTTTACATTTGAAAATTAGTGAAAACAACATTTTTATAATAAACATCTACGGTACAAATATGGACGACCCCACTGTAATAGAAAAACCAGATAACTACATCTTGAATAATGATGAAAAAAACGTAATAATAGGTGGAGATTTTAATACAGTTTTAGAACATAAATTAGAAAAGAAAAATGGTCGAATTAGCGATCATAAAGTTGCAAAGACTAATTGATACACATAGTTTATCGGATATTTGGAGATTACACAATCCTAGAAAACGCCAATATACATGGCATTCAAATAACAGACCACCAATATTTTGCCGCCTTGAATATTTTCTAATTTCAAACAGTCTTGTTAAAAATGTTTCTCTAAGACAAATAAAGACAGGTTTTAAAACAGATCACTCAATTGTTACAATTTCTTTAGATTTAACAAGCAATCCAAAAGGCCCTGTATATTTCAAATTAAATATTAGCATATTATTACAAACAGAATACCAAGAAAACATCCGTAAAGCATTACGCGAAATAGCTGGCTTAAATAATAATGCAAATCCAAATACTCTCTGAGAAATCTTAAAAGGAACAATTAGAAATGAAACTATAAAGAATACATCTGAAAAAAGAAAAAAGACTTAACTGAAAAAAAAAAGGCATCGGATATAAGAGACATAGAGTCAAAAGTTGAAAAGACGTCGATTGAAACGAAGTTACACACATTAAAAGTGGAATATGAGGCGTATAAGAATGAACTCGAAAAAATACTAGAGAATATATTAAACGGTTTTATTTTGCGTTCAAAATCAGAAAAGGTTGAAAATGATGAAAGAAACACTAGATATTTTTCAAATTTAGAAAAGAAAAAAGGCTGAAAACAAAACAATAAATAGGTTAAAAGTTAAAGAAAAAACTGTTTCAAACACAAAAGATATTTTAAAAGCTCTCAACGAATATTTTTCAAAATTATACACAGAAACAAAACAAACATCATCGGATAAATAGGGTAAAACGCGTCATATTAGCAATAATAGATAGCTCTCAAACTGGCTTCATAAAAGGAAGATATATTGGAGAAAACATACGTCTTTTATTGGAAGTTTTAGATCATGTTGAAGAACACAATGTTCCTGGTCTGCAATTATTTTCCGATTTCGAGAAAGCATTTGATAGCATAAATCATATTTTTTTAAATTAATACCTTAAGACTTTTAATTTTGGAGATAATGTTATTAAATGGATAGAGCAATTTTACAACGACGCTAAAAGCAGTGTCATTAATAATGGACACATAACAGATTTTTCTCGATTAAACGAGTGGTTCGACAGGGATGCCCACTATCACCGTATCCTTTTATTATATGTTTAGAATTGCTCTGTTTGAAATAAAAAACAATAAGGATATAAAAGGCATTATTGTAGCAGTCATTGAGATTAAAAACACATTATTTGCTGATGATGCAACTTTTTTCAGGGATGGATCAAAGCAGTCATTTCAGAAACTAATTCACACTTTGGATTCTTTTGGAAATATATCTGGTTTGAGACTCAGCACCTCAAAATGCAGTGTTTTAAGAGTAGGTACACTGAAAAACAGTCAAATACAATTTTTTGAAATTTGAAAGTTCAAATGGTCATCTGAAAAAGCAAAAGCTCTTGGAATGTTTTTCAATACAAACAAGCAGTAGAAACGCCAGCCCTATGGCGTAGGAATATTTATCAAACAATGTCACGTGATAAAATCGATAACAAAATGACATTATCGGGAAAATTGTCACTGGTCAGATTTATACACCTCTTATCTATAAACTGTGATTATGACAAAACACAATCACCGATCGTTGTTAAAGTAATAATATTCACAAACTACATTGGTCGAATATAATTGGTGTACACTTCATGTAAATCCCATTAATAAAGGTATTTTTCAAAGGGATGAATTTAGGTTGTTTTAAGGTTTAAATTGCCGGAAATGCGCTTTTAAATCAAAATCGATTTATTTCGTCATTTTAGAAGCGAGAATAAAAACAAATGCATGTACGCGTAGATAAATCGTTCCTCTGTCCATATGCAAAATTTAAATGAAATCGGAGACAAGTACTTTTTTCCCCCAAAATTAACTAACACGACCCACGGACTCAGAGACGGCATAATGCATATACATTTACAGACGCGACCGGGTACACAAGAAATGAAATAATTCCATTATTTCAATACATATATTTCAGATGTATGTATCCATGCATTCCATATTAAATTTCTGATCTGTACATGGTTTAGTTCAAAATAGGTTTTAACAAACCAAATTGCAACGCTACATCGGGAAAGGAAATGAGGTTGGTGAAAATATATGTTGCAGTACTAATTTTCTGAATCCGAAAAAAAGCGAAAAAAGGAAATTTTAACAGCGAGAATGAATTTTTTTTTATGAAAATGTTCATTGACATGTCTACTATTAAAAAACAAAATTTAAAGTCAATCAGAAAAAAGTACCTTTTTTCCCCCAAAATTAACAAAGTACACCGTATTCGCTAAAATTCCGAAGTTAATGTTCACGTGGTGTTCACGTGGGATATAAAACTGTGAAATTATGAAATTCTTTTTAAGAGATATATATTGATTTCAACATTGTTCTGTATTTAATAAATTATTAAAGTAGAATGTTTACAGTTTTTCTCAAGGACACCATTACGGTAGTATCCCTGCAACTCCGCTCCGCCCCTCACCCCACCCCCACTACCCTCCATACCGTATTGATTAAGTTGTATATAGCTGCGAATGCTTACTGTGAGTACTTTTTCCCCCCGAAATTTAACGAAGTACACCGTAATCGCTTAAATACGCCGAATCGACGTTTAAAATCGATGTTCGCACGGAATAAAATTGTGGAATTATGAATTAATTTATAAGAGATAGATCGATTTCACCATTGTTCTGTAGTTGTTATATTATTGATGTAGTATGTTCACAGTATTTATGAGGGCAACATTACGGTGGTATCCCTCCAACCCCGTCGGCTATTTTAGAAGCGAGAATAAAAACAAAATCGCATTGTTACATCTCTCCTCTGTATATATGTAGAAGACAAGTACTAATTAACTAACAGGACACGTCCGACCCAAAAACGGCAACATTCACATTCATTTAGAAAGACGACCGGCTACAGAAACAATTCAATAATTTCGTTATGTAAACACATATTTAAAATGTATGTGTCCATGTATTTTACACTAAATGTTTCATCCATACATGCTTTGGGTGTATGTTAGATTGTCCAATTTATTTTAACAAACAATGTTGCAACGGTCTATCGGAAAATGAAATCATAATGGCGGCAATATACGTTGCAGAGTTAACTGTTCGTTTAAAACTGAGGGGGTGACTCGAGTTTTAAAGAAAGCAAGATTGGCATTTGTCCCTTTAACCAAGTAAATAAATGACTGACGAGTAACAGACATGCTACTGTCAGTAACAAACATGTTATAGTGTATACTCGAAGATTGCATAACATAAACACGTGGACATAACAGCACTTGCCAGATTTGTGGTGTTGTGAAAAACTGTACGCGTGAATCCAAAACGTGCGGGTCTGATATCTTTATAGGGCATATACAGTTTTTTAACCAAAATATAGATGGGGTCATTGTCATAAAGGCACCCGGGGTACATTTATGTATAAAGAAATGTACCCGAAAATCATCGAAATCCAGAAAGACCCCCAAATATACATAAATATACCCGAGACAAAATACAATGTCGTAAAACGCGGCCGTAACGCGTACTGTTACTTCATGGAAACGAAACTTTCATTGTTTACAAAGTTAAATCGATTCATTTTTTAAAAGCCGCTACCAGTTTCCTCCGCCTTAAAGGAATGCAGTTGGTCTAAATATTTGAACAACTCTTCTTGAATGACGAGCTGCATATTTGTTTTCTTTTTTGTGCGGGATTTGATGATTTACAACTTCCGGTTTTACGACAATACGTTTCGTATTTTATTACTAACTATGGCAGCCTAAATATGTTTTTAAGAACAATAGCGCAATAGTTAATGATAAACAATATTGTTTAAGTAGTTGTTTTATTAAGTTCTTAATTGTTTCAATTCGCCAATTCAAAGAATGAGATCTTGTTTGTCCGGGTACGTTTCTGTATATTTGGGGCCATTCTGGAATTCAAAGATTTTCGGATACGTTTCTGTATACATACATGTACCCCGGGTACCTTTCTGTAGTACCCGATACGACAATGACCCCATCAGCCAAAAGATACATATATATATATATATATATAATTATATATATATATTATTCTTTTATATTTATTTTTATGGTTCCATATCTGTCCCAGAACGCAGTCATATTCACTGCTATATTGAAAGTAATATACATGTGCGGTGTGTTACGATCTGTAGTATTTGAAAAACAGACATATTAAACATTTCCCTTAAAATATATAACGATGATAAATACTATATTGATAGAATTATTTTTTCCCGAAAAAAAGATACTTGTTTGTTTTCAGCAGTTGAAATCTACTATATTGCTACTTTGAAAATTTGAATACGTCTGTTTTCATGAAATAGCATGTTTTGTTTGTTTTAATATTATTATTTTTTAATTTATGATTTAAAAAAATGGATGATCGGAATATATGTCTTACACACTGTTGCATCCTGTAATTTAACAACAAGTGGTTTGGTTCACAGACGACAGTATCGGTGAACAAAACCACTTGTTTTACTGGATTCAACATTGTGCAAGGAAATATTCGTATATTATAAAATTAATAGTATAATGTGTGTTGTAACATATGTGTGTTGTAATATTTATAAACCAGATGTCTACCCACACTGCTTATCCTTGTCAATACATGTTTGATAGTGGATGTCAGCAGGGACTTGACCTTTGACCTAAAAATCAAACGGATCATCCTCTTTCCACTGTCCAATAATGAAGTTTCATGAAATTTCCTTTAGGTGAAGAGGTAAAAACTGTGTGAGCAAAACTTTTCATTTTCCGGTAACTGAACTTTCAACTACTGACTTCAACAGGGATTATCATTTAACCAAAGGCAGTCAAAGTATGACGTTTTAAGAAATTAGCGTTAGAGAAAGTAAAAAAAGAGTTTCATTGCGGACACGATTTTTCATGATCAAGTCACTGTGACATTGACCTTAGATTTACTGACCTCAATATTAATAGGGATCATACCCTTACCAAAGGCAGTCAACCAATGACGTTTGAATATATTGACTTCAGGGAAAATAGAGTTACGGTGCGGACAATGGTTTTATGATCGGATCATTTGATCTCGAACTAAATAGGGGTCATTCTCTCACCAAATGCAGTCAACCCATGTAGATTTATGATACATGCATTTGCTTCAGAAAATAAGGTGTTACATTGTTGCCAAGGTATTTCATGATCGTTTCAGGGTGATATTGACCTTTGACCTATTAACTCAAAATCATCAAACGGTGCAATATCACAGGCAGTCAACCCATGGCGTTTCAAGAGACTTCCTTCAGGAAAAGAGAAGTTACAGTGCAGACAGTGCGTTTCATTATCCGGTCAGTGACCTTGACCGTTGACCCACTTAAAATCAAAAGGATCACCCTCTCGCCACAGGCAATCCACCCATTAAGTTTCATGAGATTTGCTTTAGGGAAAGTGGACTTACAGTTTACAACATTTAACATTATCATGTTATGGTGACAATGACATTTGACCTAATGACCTCAAAATCAAAAGGCATCATTCTCTCACCAAATGCACTCAAACCATGAATTTTGATGACGTTTGCTTCTGGGGAAGTGGACAGTGCAGACAAGGTTTTTCATAATCATTATTGGGTCACGGCCAGCCAGGCCAACATACGGATGCTTTGTACAAAGTTTCGTCAAAATCCAGCAAGTAGCGTAGATAAGATTTGTGGCGGACGAACGGAAAGGCCAAATATAATCTGTCTCACCTACCACTTTGTGGTGGAAGACATAATTATAAAGACAATATTTTAGCTCATATGTATACTTTATTAAGAAAATAATTGTGCGAACATAAACTTCAGCATTGACTCTGGCCAGTGGTGCCTTCTTCCACATGACGTGCAGCCTGAAAGAAAATAAAGACATTAAATAAAAAGTTAATATAAGTCGAGCAGAGTATTCAATTTGAATCAGGTGTTGCGAAGGGGAGCTAAGGCATGTTTAGGGGAATGGGACAGTTTTAAATTTAATTATTGTTTAACGGCCCATCAACACGTTGTTTAGGTTATTTCGAGCCGCCCAAAGAGAGGAGGAAAGATACATAGGCATCCAGGAACCCTGTCCTACGCTTACTACCGATTATATACCTATGGTTCTTTAACGTGCTCCGATACATACGAGTATTTGATTGATCTGACATGATTACAGAACAATTTTAATGTATTTTTCACCCAACAGAACAGCAAGAATCTATTATAAGGAAAGTTAAATCTGACAGAGGGTGCAATGCTCTATAAGCCATTTTTACTAAAAGGGGAATACAAATCAACTCTTGCACTTGTTAAATTGTACACGTTTTGTTCATAGGATATTTTACTTTAATGACTTAGTAAGGTCATTTTACATGGGGATAAAACATTAATATACATTTATTTATTTTCTCTCTCAAAACCTGGTAATGCCGCTAGTTTTATAAATAAAACACGATTAAATAGGGCAGTTGAGAAGACATTTTTGTAGATGTTTGGTCTATTCTGATGTGAAAATGTGTAAAACAGACACAAGATTGGAAATTTGCTCTGTGTCCCTTTAAAAAGTTGGGGACCCATCACATAGATTATTGTAATGTTTTGATGTTAAAGGGACATACGGCAATCTTGAAGTATTTATCAAGAATTAACATTAGCATCTCCATTTGTTAACCTGGTAACATTTTAAATTACCTGCTTGCATTAAAAATTAAATAAAAGTGTCAGTTTTCATTTTGTCTTCGTTATTCTATCAAATACTAAAACTATATTATAGGTGCACTATTATCAACAGTAAGTAATGTGTAAAACAATTTCTTCTGAACTATTCTAATAAATAATATTAAAGATTGCACAAATGCAAATTATGCAGAAAAAATTACCGAACTCCAGAAGTTTTAAACAAATAAAGACTGCTTAATGTCCCTTTAACACAACTTGTTTTCGCATGTATCCAGTACATGTATTTTACACGAGCGAGCTCATATGACAATCACGCTTCATTATCACTGACAACATTTTTTACTCTAACTTTGAACAGCACCGTGCAAGCATAACACGTGTGGTAATACAAGCTCCATTTAAAGAACTACACAAATGCGAACAATTTTTAAAAAGGCTCCCACCTCCATTTAATACGGCTTGATATTCTGAAGTCGTCAGTATCAATTCACTTAGAGCTGCATAAGGGCACGATTCACATTTGAGGCCTCTCTGAAAAACAATATCAATCAAATGTCAATGATCAAACAGACATAGTTTATCCTTTGTTATACATAATGTAACATATTTAAAAAAGAAAAGAAAAAAAGAAGAACTAAATTGAATAAAGCATGAATACTACTTGTGCTCAATTACACGATTAATGTAAAAAAAAAACATCTCTCATCATTCATTATACATGTACAATATAATGTAGCCTGAATTGGAGATCCATTAAAAACATTGTTCCACTTTCACAGCATATTTCCAGCCCATGGAATAGTCATTTCTTTTGAGACACACAGGATGCAAGCGTAGTAGCTCCACCTCCTTAAAACCTTTTAAGTGAAGTATACTTTCTCGAAATTTGACGCGGTTTTTTTTTCGCAACAGAAAGTATCTAGTAAATGTAAATAAATGTAAATTAAAAATTTCTTCCTTGCCTCAAAACTCAACATAAATATGATTCTGACCGATTTCAGTCAAATGTCAATGGCAGTTTACATTGTTTCAATGGTAGTTGTATCGGGTTATGTATTCACGAATGTGCGAGAAAATGGGATAACATAGCGATATAGAGACAACGCTCACAATTTATATTCATGCATCTGAGTGGTGGGGGTGGAGGGGGGTTCTAGTTTCCTTACCCCCTTCTTGTTTTCGGTATGCAAGCTCCATCTACCCCCCCCCCCCCCCATCTCCCACCTACTTGTGGGTGGGGGTGCGGGGGACATTGATATATCTACTAGTAATTGTTTTATTCCAAGAGACGTTCTACAGTTTACAGTACATCTAGTTACTGGAAAGATCGGAGTACACGAAAAACACTTATAGTGATTATGAATTTTCTATTATACAGTATACACCACTTTTTTAGGCACTATATTTGGTCAATGTCTAAATATGTACGATCTAAAAGTGGTGTATACTGTTTATTAACAAATGAATTTTAATGATAAGATAATGGACATCTAGCAGCAGACAGTAATCCCAATTCCAGTTTGCACCAACATGGATGTTTATTTCACGTGTCAAGTTATGTCACGGTGACCTGTCAACAACACTGCACCGTGTTGACACGTAATGGAAATGTATTCGTATTACATAATCTACGGTATGAAACACTATACGCGTGTTGTTAAACTCCATAGGTACCCGTAGTGCTCGCCGACGTAGCGTGCCCAATTTCGGGTGTAAACAAATGGCGTCTGTTTTAATTGAAAAATCGTAAAATGGTCCGTAAAATACAAAGAAATAGTCCACGTTCGCGGAGTAAAAATGCTGATATTTTATAGGTCCGTGGCGTTCCTACTGAAGATTGATGTTTTTAAACTTAATCTGGAACCTAAACTAGGACAGTTCAAAAATTGTTTAAAAAGTTGGCAGCATAAAAAACTAACCCTACTTGGAAAAATTACTGTTTTAAAACCTTTTGTTCTTCCAAAGTTAATATATCCACTAACCGTCCTACCCGATCCACCAAACGAAACAATTAAAGAAGTAAACGATATTATGTTCAAATTTCTTTGGGACAATAAACCAAGCAAAATTAAAAAAGCCACACTTATACAAGATTACGAGAATGGGGGTATTAAAATGATTGATATACAGAAATTTATATACCTTCTTAAAGCCAGCTGGATAAAAAGGTTAATGGACAATACAGCCGGTCAATGGAAACAAATATATTTATATGAATTAGAACAATATGGAGGAAACACAATTTTTGAATGCAACATTGATGAAAACGATATCAAAAAATGTTCAAAATTATTTTATTTTTACAAAATATACTTAGTGCATGGAAAAAAAAAATAAACACGCTGAAGTTAAAACAGTAAGCAAAAGTATAATATGGGATAACTCGAACATAAAAGTAAACGGCACACCAATATTTCATAAGGACTGGCTTTATAAGGGTATAAACTATTTTGAACACATATACGATTATAGACGCTAACAATTTTATAATTTTGAATTTTTTGCTTACCTATATGACATACCACAGTGAGATTTTCTCAAGTATACATCATTAATCAAGTATTCCCCAAAATTTCAAAAATAAAATAAAAAACGAAAAAATCAATGCACAAAACGTTACACCAAATCTTCTAGAAAAACTTCAAAAATCCAATTATACAAACACATTTTTGTACAATCATCAATTACGAACGAGATTAACAATGTTATTATACAACAACACAGTTGGGAACAAGAGTTTTAAATCGCTAATCTAGAGTGGAAATTCTTTTACACTATCCCAATATATTCAACTATTTCGACAAAATTGTGCAATTTCCGATATAAATATCTTATGAGGATTGTAGCAACCAATATAAAATTACTGAAATTTAAAATTGCTAATTCTAATCTTTGCGATTTCTGTGCAACGGAAACAGAAACAGTAAATCATTTATTTTGGGAATGTATGCATATACAATCTTTCTGGTCAGATTTGCATTGGTTCTTAATTACACATGACATACATATTAACTTGAGTTTGCAAAACATAACTTTTGGTATAGTTAATACGCAAACACATGTAAACGTATTGAATTTCATAATTATAAATGCATTTACATAAACAAATGTATGAAAACCATTCCAAGTTGTTTAGGTTACAAACATATTTATTTAAAAGTATAGAAATAGAAAAAGAAATTGCTCTAAAAAATGACAAGATAGACAAACATAACAGCAAATGGAGATCTTTTCTCCTAATTTAAATTTATATCTTGTTTTTTAAAGGGGAAACGCACGTCCATTGGTACTCCTAAAAACTTATGTTAAACAATACTTTGGCTGGTATTCGTTTATTTTAAGATTATTAAATTATTTATTTTTATGCCCCCGAAGGGTGGCATATAGTAGTCGCACTGTCTGTCCGTTCGTCTGTACACGCGTGTCCGCTTCATAACTCTGACAATAATGGATGTATTTTCAAATAACTTCGCACAATTGCTCACCACAACAAGACAACGTGTCGAGCACAAAATCCAGGTCCGTGGTTCCAAGGTCAAGGTCACACTTAGAGATCAATGGTCAAAATCCGTTCGTCTTTACACTCGTGTCCGCTTCATAACTCTGACAATAATGGATGGATTTTCAAATAACTTCGCACAATTGCTCACCACAACAAGACGACGTGTCGCACACAAAATCCAGGTCCGTGGCTCCAAGGTCAAGGTCACACTTAGAGATCAAAGGTCAAAATCCGTTCCTCTGTACACTCGTGTCCGCTTCATAACTCTGACAATAATGGATGGATTTTCAAAAAACTTCGCACAATTGCTCACCACAACAAGACGACGTGTCGCACAAAATCCAGGTCCGTGGCTCCAAGGTCAAGGTCACACTTAGAGATCAAATTTCAAAATCCGTTCGTCTATACAATCGTCTCCGCTTCATAACTCGGACAAGAATCGACGGATTTTCAAATAACTTTGCACATATTGCTCACCACAACAAGACGTTGTGTCGCGAAAAAACAAATATATTTTTTAAAAAAAATAAAAAAATAAAAAATAAAAAAAATAATTTAATTTAATTTTATTTTTGTTGTTTATTTGATTTTAAATTTTTTTTAATTTTTTTTTAAAATATATATCTGTTGGTTTCATATTGTTCTAAGGTCAAGGTCACACTTACAGGTCACTTCGGGGGCATTTGTCACTTACTGTGACATTTCTTGTTTTATTCTTTTTCTTATTACCTTAAGTAATAAAAAAAAAATCTAGACTACATTTCTCTCCATGGGTTTTTTCCTTTGTGGTATTATGTAGTATTCAATGTATTGACATTGTAATTCCCAAGTAAGCAAATTAATTGTTCTTGAAAATGTTTTAAAATTATATTTAGTCATTGACTTCTGTATAATATTTCAGGAAAATACTTTCCTTTTTTTATTTAAAAACCAACAACTTTATTTACAAAAAATTGTATTAATGAAACATTGTATAGATATCTTTGTTACATATATATCTGGAAGATTCCAGCGCTTTTTTCTTCTTTCAACAAAACGAGAAAGAAAAATGGGTACTAACTATATAAGAGAAAGAAATGAAGTACTAAAATACGGCCAATATTAGTAGTAAACGTTAAACAAAATAACATACATGCACAGGCACATTCAAATGAGTAAATAATGAAAATACATAATGCGATGGGTGTTGTGTTTGTTTGTTGTTGTTTTGTTTTTTTGGTATTGTTGTTGTTGTTGCTGTATATCTCTCTTTTAGTATGAATGTTAAAAATGTAATCCTCCATTTAAAAAAAACAAAAACATGATCGGGCAGCAGTCTTCCACAAAAACATCGTATTATCCTAAGTTTACACTTTATTATATATGTTTTAAATCAAAATGTATATTCAAACCATTTATGAAAAAAATGTTGAAAATGAAGATATTATATTGAAAAAAAAAATTGTCAACAAGATTTTAGTCCAATCAAGGCAGATTAAGTTTTTTAAATCGCTAGAGATATTTGTTAAACGACGCCAGTTAAAATTTCAAATGAAAATATGAATTATTAAAGAATATATATAACTCTTTGAAAAGTGACCAATTATAAAAGTTGAGTAGTGTACATTGTAGTATGTTTATGTTTCATTTTGACTGATTTCAGAGAGCGTTGCCAATTGAGTCACCCTCTATAAATAAAGAAATTACTTACTTACAAACATAGACAAACAATCGTATGCATACTGGGAAACTTACATTTCCGTGAAGTCAAACATGTCTGCTGTTGAAAATCATCAACAAAAATGGGGGTTTTGTTATAAGGAAGTGCTTTTAGAAAGTATACACCCACTGAGTCAAATTTCAATTCGCTTACATCAGCTCATAAATGCATACCCACCATAAACTGTCTAAAGCACCGGCGACGCGTTGTATTCAAAGTCCAGAATACATATATAGCCAAAAAGAAACAGGAAAAAATGTTCAATCAAAACAAATAGCTCTCTTTAAGGACTATTGGTCCGTCATCTCTGAAAAAAAAATAATAATCATGGGTATTCGGTTCAGATAGGGAATTTCCAACCCTCGGTATAACTGTTTTAATCAAAACCTCGGCAGAGCCTCCATTCCGATAAAAACAATTACATCTCGTGTTGAAATTTCCAATCTTCACTGGATTCTTATAGTCTCGGACACATTTATGTATTTATGCATAGAGTTGATGCCTTTTAGGTCTCTAAGAAAAAAGGGGAATAACTCCCTAGTTTACTAAACGTTTCAACTAATTATTTTTTTGGACAATTGGTGGCTGTCTACCTAATTATTTCATATATTTCATTAATTATTTCCTGTTGTGTTGTCCAGAGAATAAGGGAAAGAATAGTAAGTACTTTTTATTTGTTCAATTGTTTATTTACATTTGGTATATGTTGAATTACTATTTACACATTTGGTATGTGTTGAATTGTTATTTATATTTACCAGCTGGGCTGCTAAAAGTCCGCAAAAAACTGGTGTAGACTATCCAAACAAGGCATCTATGGTAAACTACTGCCGGGATCCAGGTAATGACGAGTACATTTGGTGCTACACCATGACTCCTTCTATACGGTATCAGTTGTGCGACATACACAGGTGTTTCATGGGTAAGTTAAGTCCGGTTCTCTTTTCTTTTATAAAATTATTTTTCTGTAAAAAAACAGGGGACCAGACTAGGATAAATTGTTATTTTCATATATTATACATCAGTTGAAAATGTCCTTTTTTTCAATGGGACGTCGTCTGTCATTAGTTTTTTTAATAACGACCATTGACTGGCTAAAATAGATGTAATTGGTTCATTGTTTATTCAGTGTGACGTCCATTCAGAATCATTCGCAACATCACTTACACTGCTTCGCAGCATTACTCGAATGTAATTCGCAGGTTTCCATAGTGGTTACTTGATCCCGCCTTAGATTCCCGCCAAAACAAATTTGCATTCAAATTCAAAGTCATCATCCAAATGTTGCAATGTTATTCAGCAGATTGCTCCATCAATAGTTTATTTACATAATAGCAGTGATAAAACCTTCATCTGCAACAAACACTCAACGCAAATTTTACATCAACACGTGTGTTTAGCGGCCATATTGTTTACATAGCAATAGTGCACTATTTTCTGTGCCGTTGCCTTCCGGCGACCAAATGTCAAGATTTTGAACATACCCAAGCGTCGTGACAAACAAGAGGAGTGATCTCGGAGAATGATGGGATTGGCCGAGCGTTCCCGACTGGTTCAAAATAATATGGACTTAGCTAAAAATAGAGGTATTTTTTCAATATGAAGTCATCGGTCAAAGAAAATATTACACATGTGTGAGGGAGCTATTGGAAATTGTCAACATCTGCCGATTTGTTTTTCTTCAAGTTCACACTTTGCAACTTGTATCTCCCAGGAATGTACTATTCAAATGTGTACTAGTAACTAACCATTATGAGCAATGGGTATTCATAACTTTCACGGTTGTGCAGAAATAAATTTGAAACTGGAACTGCGTGACCGTAATAAAAAAAATTATTAAAGTATTTCTGACCATCCGCAGTTTCTCTCTTTGTTTATATATAAATGTATTGTCTTTCTGCCTTTCTGTATATCTCTGATAGCAGGTGTTCCTGTCTCAGCTAATCAGAAACCTTACCAGTGTATTGCAAAAATCGAACTTTGTTCGGGAGGTCTGTTCTAGACGTTTGACTTGAAAACAAGCAAGCGTCGCAGATGCTCTAGACTAGTCCAGTGTATATTTTATTTCAGCCAACAATTGTCGTCTGTTCAGAAAGGTATTGGTGTCAGTTTATGATCGGCCAGGATTTGAATATTACGCAATGGGAAACGAAGGTAATAATCTGTGTACATATTTTTAATAGACTCAATTTTAAAACGTAGCCCCGAACTTTTTTTATGAAAAGGGACATAACTCTGCCAAAATGAAATTCAGAGTTATTGAAGATGTCAATGGCATTGAATAATTGATGAGAAATAACTGTTTTAAAGTGCCATGAGCTTATATCAATAGTTTGCTATGTTAAGAGCTATGCGAGGTTAATGTTTTGTGTTAAGTGGCATAACTCTGTAAAATGACATTTTCAGAGTTATGGGACATGCAATTACATTGATCAATCGATACAGATGAACTGTATAAAGTTTCATGACAATAGGTCAATGTTTTGCCAAGTTATGAGCTAGGTTAGCTTTTAGGTTAAAGTTTTATGTAAAGGAGCATGACTGCTAACGGTGGACGGATGTTTCATGATTATACTTGGTCAGGTTATGGCCAAGGTTATCATTTTTTTTGTGATGGGCGGACGACGACGTTAAGACGACAGACAATGGACAGATAATGGACAAGTGATCCCTAAGGGTCTGCCGTGCTGCTCAGGTGACACAGTTAGAGATAAAATTCTCAGAGTTAACGTCATACCCTTCATAATTAACGCATGTATCGACGTCATGTTCCATAGTTGTATTACGACATTGTGTTCGAACATTATTTGTATACATGGTAGGTGGGATCATATCCATTTTTAATATGCATCTCTAGACAGTGACGTCTATACATTTAATTCAACGTAAAACGAAGTAAGTTTAAACAAATCGTCATTCTTTATTAAGCATTAAAGGCGCTTGAAGAAGTTTAGCGGAACTGTGGATGTCTTTCCAAATAAAGAGAAAAGAAAAACATAATGCATTTAATTAATGTTAAACAAATGTGCTCGTTCACTAACCCATTTCTTCAGTTAAATTAGTGTTTACACAAATATTTGATCTGGAAAGCTCAAGGGCTCGGCTCGTTTTAGAAGTATTATTTTTTGTTTTTCATAAACGTTTTAGAAGTATTAAAGGGACACATGGCAATCTTGCGTTTTATTCAAACATTAAAATGTGCTCCTCGATTTAGTTATGCTGCTTCGTTTTTACTTTAAAACTTTTTGCATATAATTAAATAAAAAATTGAGATTTCAATTTTCTTCATTATTTTAGCACATTTTTAAATATATTATTGGTGCAATATTATAAAAAGTTAGTAATATGTAAAAACAATTTGCTTTGAACTATTCTAATAATTAATATTAATGATTGAACAAATGCAAGTTAAGAGAACAACTAACGGGACGCCGTGAATTTTTAAAAAATCAAGATTGCCGTGTGTCCCTTTTATCATTAGTACTAATTCATATCCGTTTCCATATTGTAAACGAAAGAATTAGTAAACGAATGCAATGTGGTCATGTATAGTACATCATTGGATTGGAAATAACTAAGAAAATGAGTCGTATATTATTGAAATAGGTTAAGTAGTTTAGAAGTTATGGGGAATTGGAACCATAGAGATTAGTTAACTGCTGGGATCGATTATAGGGAAATCCTTCACGAGATGGTAGACGTTTAGCATTGAGTGAAGGATTTCCCTATAATCGGACCCAGCAGTTAAATAATCTTTTTCTTACATTTCAATTCCGGTTATATGTGATTTTAACCGAAATTATTCGCTTTATTGAATGTTATCGACGGATGACGTCGACGTAACAAACACTTTATTGAAGTCATGACTCAGCGTCACAGTTTATATATTTTTTTTGTTCGGCGTTAGTTATTAATATTTAGCGATTATGATTATTCTTTCACTGAGAAATACCTATCTTTCACTCATAATAACCTCTATATATTTCAATTAAATTCCAAGTCGGACGTTTCACGAACCATACGATTCGATATTACTGAAAAATAGAGTTAAGTATCCTGATTCTTTTGTATCCTTCCCCTCTCTCTTGGGCGGCTCGAACTAACTTAAAGTTCTCCGCCCAAGTTTTGTTTCATGAACATGTTTATGTTTATTTAAATCGAAATCAATACACAACAACAGATATTTACAATTCACACATTGCAATATCTGTGAAAAGCGAGAATTTGATGACGTAGAAAACTTTGAACAGGTAAATTAATCCACAGGTAAATGTATTTATCAATTATCTGGCAATAGTTGTGCAGCTATACCAAGCCCAGTAATCGACGTCATCAGCAGGTGCAAGAGATGATCATCCGTAACGAAGATTTGTCTCGACTCGGTAAGCAAACACACGGATTTCAGCTTTAATTCTCAGTCCATAAAGATACCTAAAGTATTACAATCAATGGTAAAAAGACTCGGTTAATATTCACTTCTGCTAATACTTAGCGAATTGACAGCAGAATCAAAGAAAGTTAAAAATAAAAAACTCCGCTGAGAATCATCTCGCTAAAATAACTTTCTTTGGTTCTGCTCTCAATTCGCTAAGTATTAGCAGAAGTGAATACTAACCGAGTCTTTTTATCATTGATAGTGATACTTTTGGCATAATTATATCTTTATGGACTGAGAATTAGAGCTGAAATGCGTGTGTTTACTAACCGAGTCGAGACAAATTTTCGTTACGGATGATCATCTCGTGCACCTGCTGATGACGTCGATTACTGGGCTTGTATACACTTCAGATTTACCTCATTTCCCCGTGCAGTCACGCAGTGGTAAGAGTAGTATCTACGTCATGCAAATAATACTTATTTTTACATACAGCTTAGTAGCGGTTTTAAATATGTGTTTCTCTAAGGGACTATCAAGAAATGTTCATGTGATGTTTAAGAGTTAAATTTGTTAATTGATAATACTGCAAAAAGCGTGGCCATTCATCTTTAAGAGTTAAATTTGTTAATTGACAATACTGCAAAAAGGGTGGCCATTCATCTTTAAGAGTTAAATTTGTTAATTGACAATATTGCAAAAAGGGTGGCCATTCACCTTTAAGAGTTAAATTTATTAATTGACAATACTGCAAAAAGGGTGGCCATTCACCTTTAAGAGTTTAATTTGTTAATTGACAATACTGCAAAAAGGGTGGCCATTCACCTTTAAGAGTTAAATTTGTTAATTGACAATACTGTAAAAAGGTTGGCCATTCATCTTTAAGAGTTAAATTTGTTAATTGATAATACTGCAAAAAGGGTGGCCATTCACCTTTAAGAGTTAAATTTGTTAATTGACAATACTGCAAAAAGGGTGGCCATTCATCTTTAAGAGTTAAATTTGTTAATTGACAATACTGCAAAAAGGTTGGCCATTCATCTTTAAACACTGTGCTGATGAGCCGTAAACAACAATTAATTTCCTTTGATATTATTGCAAAATAATGCGTTACCATACAATTATGTGCAGGATGCACGGATGGTCACTCATTTGTGGAGATACAATAGACGATACGTATATACGTACCTGACTTTAAATTCTAATAAAACATTCATTATTTCATTATAATTTTCTCAAATGTTTAACACGTTCTTTAAATTATCAGACTGATTTACGTGTTTGCAATTTTATTCGATGAATGTGTTAAAATACATTGATGAAATTTTGATTGTCAAAATTGTACATCCATTTAAAAAATATGAAATAAACTGTGATCACAGACATATTAATAAACAGATAGGAAACTTCCTATCTTAACCAATGAAGTAACCAAAATATCACGTGACACCTTAAATTTTTCTTCTATCTTCTCTCTCAATTATTCACTGATTTTGATGAGAATACATTCAAACGATTCATAGTGAATAGCAAAATGGTATTATAATAATTTATGTTTATTTTGAAAGTAAGACATTGTATAAAAAGATGTTTAAAGTTAAAAATGTCATCATTTTTCGCTTTTCTCTTAAAGGGGTTGATGCATTATTTTCAAACACAGCTTATCTTAAAGGGTTCTGAAAAACTTGACAAAAGCTGAAAGAATTATCAAAAGGCCATGAAAAATAAAGGAGATATGACCTATTGAAAATTTGCAAGAACATAAATTGAGGCGGCCATCTTTGAACGATGACGTCATCGCGCCGTTTTACCATATATGGTATATCGATAAAATGTATTTTAAAGCAAAGAAAATCACTGCAATTAAAAATAATACTAAAATGTATACATTTTACATCTTTATATTTATTTTTAATCAATTTGCAGTGGTTTTCTTTGCTTTTAAATACATTTTGTCAATATGCCATATATGGTAAAACGGCGCGATGACGTCATCGTTCAAAGATGGCCGCCTCCATTTATGTTCTTTGCAAATTTTCAATAGGTCATATCTCCTTTATTTTTCATGGCATTTTGATAATTCTTTCAGCTTTTTAAAAGTTTTTCAGAGCCCTTTAAAATAAACTGTGTTTGGAAATAGTGCATCAACCCCTTTAAAAATCAAGGTTTTGACATAGTCAAAGTTTCCGTCAAACTCCTGTTTTGCTCTAAATGTAAGAGAAAGAAAAATACTATCATTAGTAAGAAAATGAAATTTTTGATGGTATTTTGCACGAATGAAACTTGTATCTTTTATATAAAACTCTTCATGTGTGTTTAAAGTTGGGAAATAATTTGTGAAATTTTCGCACTGTGCCCCGTGAAATTTAGATAATTTTCGTAGTGTCCAATCTATTTGTTATTAGGTCTGTGCTGTGATAAACTTATCAATGTCGTCTAGTGGATTGTAGTGGACAACTGAAAAGGGTTAAGCTTTAATGGTTTGCTAACTGGAATGAAACTTTTATAGTGCAATTATCTCAGCGACTTCAGTACTCGAGAGTTCACTAATAAGGATCGGTAGTAATACATTAATTGTTAAATCACGCACAATTCCTCAAATTGCGGCAAAAAGCAGATAAAACGAAAAAAGAAAGAAACCAATACGTCAAAATGCAAATATCTGAAGACTACATGTCAAATTCGAGAATAAGTTTCAGTAAAGTTTTGGTGCAATATAATCAACATTATAGAAAACTATAAACTTCATGTTTGTGACTTATTTAAATAAGTAGTAATAACAATTTGCAAATATACAAGTTATCTAGAGAAAAAAACGGGACGCCGTGAGTTTTAAAAAAATATCAAGATTCCCTGTGTCTCCTTAAGGACATATTTACCAACGCTAAATGATCATCTAAATACAAAACTGTGTTGATAATTACATGTTTTTGGAAGAAAAACACACCAAAACACAGCTAATGAAACACCAGCTTTTATGATTTGATATGGTGGTTTCAAACAAAAGCAGTATTGGGAGGGCCTCAATAACTGAAACAAAATTGAATACCACCATTCTATGTTTAACAGTGATTTACAGTTACCTATACAAATTCTCTCCTCCCCAAAATACAATAGGCTGGAAATAGATCCTTAACGCTAAAAGAACGAAGTCGAATTAAAACAAATTGTTTCCTACTGTGACATATATATTACCGCCGAGATGTTGACTTACCAGCACATGTGACTTTGTCTCTGTTGATTTATTAGTTGATTTATTAGTATACTCTAAATGCACATACTACGTATTCACTGTTTTATAGCACCAATCAAATGGAACCTTTGGTAAGCTGAGCATGACTACAACCAGCAACAACACGTGTGGGGCTCATCAGTGGATACTCTCCTTCTCCGAGGAGTTCCGAATGGTTCTACGGATCCGGAAATACTACAGAACACATAGGGTGTTATACAAATTGCCTTGCATGGGGATATTGCTACATAAAGAAACTATAAACTAATATTCCATTTATCTAGCAGTAGTAGTAGCAGCAGCAGCAGCAGCAGTAGTAGTAGTAGTATTTAATTAACTCGCTAAGGTGTACTGCTATGCCGTGACTTTTTCTGTGTTATACACTGAAGTGTAGTGCTATGTCATGACAGTTGTTTTATTAACTAATTGAAGTGTGCTTCTAAACCGTGACATTTGTCTGTGTTATTCACTGAAGTGTACAGCTTGCCATGCCATTTGTCTGTGTTATTCACTGAAGCGTACTTCTAATTCGTGACATTTGACAGAGACTGTAAGATTATGGTGCAGAATAAAATGCATGCCAGAAAATAGATTGTGTAACATCATACATAAATGGTCATTGGATATAAACAAATCATGGTAAAGAGCATGTTAGCATTTATAAATGATCTAGAAATACAATCGTGCATGTTTTGTTAAAAGCCATGTAACGATGTGTGTATTAATATTGTTAGAAAAAAAGCTAATAGATAAGGAGCATGATAAATGGGAGCAGAAATTTAATAGTAATGGCAATAATACAAATGGAAACAAGTTAAGAACTTATAGAACATATATTTAAATTGAAAACGGAATTCAATTCAAATTATCAAGGGGCCAACGGAAAACGTTATCCAAATTCAGATGCTGTAATTTACGTTTAGCTGTAGAAACTGGATTGTACACCCGTCCAAAAACTCCTTTAAAAGAAAGAATTTGCAAATACTGTAACTTAAGTGAAGTGGAAGACGAAACTCATTGTTTTAATAAATTGTACATTGTACGATCATATATGAACTTTTCCAGGCGGATTTTTCGCTTATGGACAATTCATTTTATACTTTTCTGCCATCAGAAAAAATGGGTTTTCTTATGAAAAATGAAAAACTTCAATTTAAGATATCTTCAACGCTATGTAAAATGAACAGAAGGAAAAGTACCATATTAATCTAACTTTTTTATTTTAATGTTTGCAAATTCTAAGTTATTATATTTTAATCTATTTTTAAACTCCATAATGTTTGATTTGTCTTAAGAATGAGTGTTATCTAGATTTTAAAAGACCCAGAATAACGCACAATCGACATTTGATTGAATCTGCTTTAACGAACAGTTAGTTGCATCTCCTTTAAAAATAGAAAGAATCTTAATATGCTAACTGTTCGTTATACATGTTGTACATGTTTTATGTTCTAGCTATATTTTTAATTTACATGCATTGATTTGTATAAATTAGTTGCTCATACAAGTAGGCCGATATCGGCCCAAAATCTCATATATTTTAATATGTTGTACTGAACTGCGTATGCCATATGATGATTTGTGACACTTTAATAAACATTTGTATCAAATAACTTATGTGATAAATATAATCTAACATTCGTTCTCATTCATTATTGAATTTATTAAACTCGTTAGCAAAAAATGATATATAATGCTCGGCAAGAGCCTCGCATTATATCATTTTGCCAACTCGTTTTATAAATTCAATAATGAATGAGTACTCATGTAAGATCCTCTATATCTTCTTCTCCTTTGTCTGTGTAACTGATGAAGCATTACGTGGTCCCTCCTTAATTCCATTAAGCGATGGGAAAGCTTATATTAGCACGATTTTATAACGAATATTTCGACAATAAAAGATATTTAAAACATTTTTTAGTGAAAAATATGATAACCTGTTTAAAATGCTTTATTAAAAGTTTTTACAATTTGCAAATTTTTTAAACCGAAATTAAGGTTTTCTTTCATACCCCAGCCAACCCCGTTTTCGCTTCGGGTTGGGTGGGGTATGAAAGTTAATACTCGGACCGCGTAATGGTGTACTGCTAATTCACGACCTTTGTCTTAGTAACTCATTTAAGTATACTGCTTTTTCCTGAAATGTGTCTGCGTAACTCATTGATGTGTATTAATATGTCGTGATATTTGTCTGTGTAACCCAATGATGTGTGCGGTAATGTTGTGAAATGTTTCAATGTAACTCATTGAAGTGTAATACTATGTGATTGCATTTGTCTCTGTAACTGTGTAACTCGTAGATGTGTACTGCTATGTCTTTACATTTATCTGTGTAACTCGTAGACGTGTACTGCTATGTCTTTACATTTATCTGTGTAACTCGTAGATATGTACTGCTATGTCTTTACATGTATCTGTGTAACTCGTAGATGTGTACTGCTATGTATTTACATTTATCTGTGTAACTCGTAGATGTGTACTGCTATGTCTTCACATTTATCTGTGTAACGCGTAGATATGTACTGATATGTCTTTACATTTATCTGTGTAACTCGTAGATATGTACTGATATGTCTTTACATTTATCTGTGTAACTCGTAGATATGTACTGATATGTCTTTACATTTATCTGTGTAACTCGTAGACGTGTACTGCTATGTCTTTACATTTATCTGTGTAACTCGTAGACGTGTACTGCTATGTCTTTACATTTATCTGTGTAACTCGTAGATATGTACTGCTATGTCTTTACATTTATCTGTGTAACTCGTAGATATGTACTGCTATGTCTTTACATGTATCTGTGTAACTCGTAGATGTGTACTGCTATGTATTTACATTTATCTGTGTAACTCGTAGATGTGTACTGCTATGTCTTCACATTTATCTGTGTAACTCGTAGATATGTACTGCTATGTCTTTACATTTATCTGTGTAACTCGTAGATATGTACTGATATGTCTTTACATTTATCTGTGTAACTCGTAGATATGTACTGATATGTCTTTACATTTATCTGTGTAACTCGTAGATATGTACTGATATGTCTTTACATTTATCTGTGTAACTCGTAGATGTGTACTGCTATGTCATTGTATTTGTCTGTGTAACTCGTAGATGTGTACTGCTATGTCATTGTATTTGTCTGTGTAACTCGTAGACGTGTACTGCTATGTCATTGTATTTGTCTGTCTAACTAGTAGATATGTACTGCTATGTCTTTACATTTATCTATGTAACTCGTAGATATGTACTGATATGTCTTTACATTTATCTGTGTAACTCGTAGATGTGTACTGCTATGTCATTGCATTTGACTGTGTAACTCGTAGATGTGTAATACTATGTCATTGTATTTGTCTGTGTAACTCGTATATGTGTACTGCTATGTCATTGCATTTGACTGTGTAACTCGTAGATGTGTAATGCTATGTCATTGTATTTGTCTGTGTAACTCGTAGATGTGTACCGCTATGTCTTTACATTTATCTGTGTAACTCGTAGATGTGTACTGCTATGTCATTGTATTTGTCTGTCTAACTCGTAGATATGTACTGCTATGTCTTTACATTTATCTGTGTAACTAGTAGATATGTACTGATATGTCTTTACATTTATCTGTGTAACTCGTAGATGTGTACTGCTATGTCATTGCATTTGACTGTGTAACTCGTAGATGTGTAATGCTATGTCATTGTATTTGTCTGTGTAACTCGTAGATGTGTACTGCAATGTCATTGTATTTGTCTGTGTAACTCGTAGATGTGTAATGCTATGTCTTTACTTTTAGCTGTGTAACTCGTAGTGGTGTACTGCTATGTCAATGTATTTGACTGTGTAACTCGTAGATGTGTACTGCTATGTCATTGTATGTGTCTGTGTAACTCGTAGATGTGTACTACTATTTCTTTACATTTATCTGTTTAAGACATTCCAGGTATAATACCGCTGTGTCGTGGCATGTGCCTGTGCAACTCGTTGAAGTGAACTGCTATGTTGTGACGTATGTCTTCCTTACTCACTGATGTATATTTCCGTGCCGTGACATTTATCTGTGTACCTAATGAAGTGTACTGCTATGTCGTGACATTTATTCTAATACAAGTTATATTAATTGAAGTTTTTAAAATTTGATATGTATTGTTATTATGCTTTTATTACATCATCAGATTCCATACTTGCAAATTGATTAATTAGTCTTGCTTGCTCATTATATCATACATTAGGTTGTTGTTAGTAATAAAGTACTAGACGCTTACATGGTGTTGTTTTATAAAATATAATGATTTATATTATGAATCTGTAGATACCTTAACATGAAACTCGAAGAATGCAAATAATTGGTTGGCCTTCCAATATATGCCGTTAAAAAATATGTCTACTTTAACGCGGGTGTACACACCAACATTTAAAACGACGTGAAAATGGTTAAGTAATAGATAGAGTATGGTTTCATTGAGTTGGTTCATTTAAACATCGAAAAGGGCGTAGCCCATCGAGGTGTTTAAATTAAACAACGAGATGAAACCATACTGTATTTGTTTTGTAGCATGTCCATTTCAGCTCTATTTCAGTTATTGTCACTGTTATTAGGGCTTTCCACCTTTCAGTGGAAAGACCTTTTGTTTTCGTTCTGTTTATTCTTATTAGGGCTTTCCACTTTTCAGTGGAAAACCTATTGTTTTCGTTCTGTTTATTCTTATTCTTTTTCCTCTTCTTCTCCCCAGCACTTTTCATAGTAAGACTGGTCGCACGGCCTCTAAATTTTACACATTGATATAGCTCAAACTGACTTAGTGTCCCGAAACTTTTGGGGTCATGACGTCATCCAAGATGGCCGCCACTGGCGTTTGTTGGCAAATCTTGTTATCGCTTTATCTCATGCATTTACGATGGGATTTGATTGAAACTTTCACAGATTGTAGGGTTCAGGGTCTAGTTGTGCAAGAATGTAAAAACGTGTCCCTATATAATAACGTCTTGACGTCAGTGACGTCACAATGTTGAGAAAATTCATTTTTTTCAGTGATTGCGTTTTTCATGTTTTTTTACTGTAAAATCCATCAGTGTCATTCTTTCAGTCGACGCTGACAGTTTTAACGTCATGACGTCATTCAAAATGGCCGCCAATGACGTAATTTAAGAAATATTGTAATTGCTATATCTCCTTCATTTATGATCGGATTTTGATGCAACTTTCACAGCCTGTAGGGAATTAGGTTGAGTTGTGCAAGAATGTCAAATGTTGTCATGACGTCATCCAAGATGGCCGCCAGAGACGTCATGATACAATTTTTGTTAGCGCTAGATCTCAAACATTAATAGTCGGATTTGAATGAAACTTTCACAGATTGTAGAGTTCAGAGTCTAGCTGTGCAAGAACGTAAAAACGTGTCTCTATGTAATAACGTCTTGACGTCAGTGACGTCACAATAATATAAAAATTCTTTTTTTTCCAGAGATTGCATTGTTCATGTTTTTTTACTGTAAAATCCATCAGTGTCAATGTTTCAGTCGACGCTGACAGTTTTAACGTCATGACGTCATTCAAAATGGCCGTCAATGACGTCATTTAACAAATCTTGTAATCGCTATATCTCCTTCATTTATGATCAGATTTTGATGCAACTTTCAAAGCCTGTAGGTAATTAAAATGAGTTGTGCATGAACGTCAGAAATTGTCATGACGTCATTTAAGATGGCAGCCAGTGACGTCATGATACAAATATTGTTAGCGCTAGATCTCAAATATCTATAGTCCAATTTGAATGAAACCTTTACAGATTATAGAGTACAGGGTCTAGTTGTGCAAGAACGTTAACACGTGTCCCTATCAATTAACGTCTTGACGTCAGTGACGTCACAATGTTATTAAAACCGTTTTTTTACACTAATCGCATTTTTGAAGTTGTTTTACTATGATATCATTTGTTGTCATTGTCTCAGTCAACGCTGACAGTTTTAACAACATGACGTCACCCAAAATAGCCACATCACCGATCGTAGTGACGTCATGACGTCATCCAATTTGAAAAGCCCGTTTGATCAGAACAAATCGTAAGATCGTAACTTTGGCTAAATACATTATGTTTATAAAATTGATACAGAAAACATATTGCACAGTTGATGTGTGTATTAAATCGTGAATATATTAACATAAAGTTTCGATATAGATTCAACAATAATAATGTTGTAAAAGTTGTTCTGTTTTCTTCTTCTTTTTCCTTTTAAGGGACAATGTCCGTAACGTTTAGTTAATAAAACACGAAATAAGTACGTTGACAAACATTAAACACTTACCATTATTGAATATTTACCAAATAAAAATCAAGATTGTTTGACAGAATTTAAAAAAAGTACAAAAAAATAAGTACCTTTTTCCAGGTTTGAACTCGCAGCCCAAACTAACAATTACACTTGCCGGTAATAACAAAGGCTTGTTAGGGCCAACTGCTTAACCAACTGAGCTAAGCTGACAAGTGATATTGTGCAATACATACAATGTACAAAAGCGAATGCGCTAAATACTGTCACGTGATCAGTAGAAAAAGTACTTATTTATAATACGGGCAGTGTCCCTTTAATAACTTATGCTGTGTTGTGGAGCCGAAAAACAACATTCAATTCAATTTAATTCTTATTCAATTCAATTCAATTCATTTTAATTCACGCACGCACGCACGCACGCACGCACGCACGCAACGCACGCACGCACGCACGCACGCACGCACGCATGCATTGGAGCAAATTATGGTGAGGAAACTTCATCCTTTATCATCTGTGTTTGATTGCTGCCCAGACATTCACTCACTGACAGATCACAGAGGCTTCGGTTGGTTGACTGATCGATGGATAAAGCATTGCGATCTTGCGGGTTAGAGCTGCAGAACATTGCCCTGCGGTGGCATTTCTAAAAGCAAACGTCATGTCATCCTCTCATGAATAACTAAATAACATTTAAAAAAATATATGTTTATTTGTCAACATTACAAACTTCGTGTCAAGTATCATCACAACAGCCTGTAAAGTTCAGTGGCTAAGTCACTGCGCTTTCTCTTTCAACATTAAAGGAGCTGATACAGACTTTGTGCACTTGATTAGTGTATGAAGGAGAGAATAGTTGGCATGTATATACCACAGTCCCTGTTCGATCCCTGGCGGAGGTGTTTCTGATAGGAAACATTATCCGTCGCCTCATTTTCTCTCTGAGGTTGCTGGCGCTGTATGTGCCTCGATATAAGATTGATACCCGTATATGGGTGTACAAATTCTCAACATTAAAGGAGCTGATGCAAACTTCGTGTAGTGGATTAGTGTATAACTATGAAGAAGGGAATAGTTGGCATGTATACACCACAAGGCCATAGCTAGACCTTCAATGTTCAATGTAACAGGAGATTACAGTGTGGTAAGTCACTGCGCTTTAAAGCGGCAGACCTCTACCCCCGAGTGGGTTTGACCCATGGCTGAGGCGTGTCTGATAGGAAACATTATCTCTCGCCTCATTTTCTCTCTGAGGTTGCTGGCGCTGTATGTGCTTCGATATCAGATTTATATACGTATACGAGTGTACACATTATCAACATTAAAGGAGCTGATGCAAACTCCGTATAGCGTATAACTATGAAGAAGGTAATAGTTGGCATATATACACCACAAGGCCATAGCCAGACCTTCAATGTTTAATGTAACAGGAGATTGCAGTGTGGTAAGTCACTGCGCTTTAAGGCTGCAGACCTTTACCCCGAGTGTTCCCTCTGGGGTTTCTGGTGCAATATATTACTCGATGTAAGATATGAGTTTAAAAGCTAACATTTTTATTTTTCAACATTAAAGGAGCTGATACAAACTTCGTGTACTGGATCTTCGTGTACTGGATTAGTGTATAACTTTGAGGGAATGAAGCGTCGCATCTATACGCCGCGCAAATAATAGCTAGACATTTCACGTTCAATGAAACAGGAGAGTTCATATGGGTAAGTCATAGCGCTTTAAAGCTGCAAACCTCTACCCCGAGTGGTTCGTTTTTCTGGCATAGACGTGTCTGATAGGTAACAGCATCGCTCGTCTCATCTTCCCTCTGAGGTTGCTGGCGCAGTATATGCCCCGATATAAGATTGATACCCGCAATTGAGAGTAAAAGCAAACAATTTTACTTTTCAACATATAAGAAGCTGATCAAAACTTCGTGTACCGGATTCGTGAATAACTATGAAGAAAACAAGAGTTGTATCTGTTCGTCGCAAGAAATAATCAGAGCTTCCATGTTCAATGAAACAGCTAGAGAGTTCAGTGGGGGGGGGGGGGGGGGGGGGTAAATCACTGCGCTTAAAGCTGCAGACCTCTATCCCGAGTGGGTTCGTTCCCTGGCGTAGTCGTGTCTGATAGGAATCAACATCTCTTGTCTCATCTTCCCTCTGAGGTTGCTGTCGCAGCAAATGCCCCGATATAAGAGTACCCGCAAGTACGAGTAAAAGCACACATTTTTGCTTTTCAGCATTAAAGGAGCTGATAGCAAGTTCGTGTCCTGCATTAGTGTATAACTATGAAGGGAAGAAGAGTTGGCATGTACACGCCGCAATATATAGCCAGACCTTCAATGTTCAGTGAAACAGGAAAGTTCAGTGGGGCAAGTCACTGCGCTTAAAGCTGCAGACCTCTACTCCCCGAGGGATTCGCTTCATGGCGGAGGCGTGTCTGATAGATAGAAACATTATCCCTCCACATCTTATCTTTCCTCGGAAATTGCTGGCGCCGTATATGCCCCGATGTAATATTGATACCCGCACGTGAAAGTAAAAGCCAACGTTTGTATTTTTCAACATTAAAGGAGCTGATACAGACTTCGTGTCCTGCATTAGTGTATAACTGAGTTGCATGTATACGCCTCAAGACACAGCCAGACCGTCAATGTCCAGTAAAACATCACGACGGCCCGGAAAATTCAGTGGATGGATAAGACCTTGCGCATTAGAGCTGCATACCTTTGTTCCATGTGGACAGTTAAAGGACAATTCATCCCCCTGTCTCATCTTTCTTTGAAGTTGTTTGTGTTCAATCTTAAAGGGGCACACGGCAATCTTGAATTTTGTAATTAATACTATTACTTATTGGTTCAAAGTGTTCAAATTGTTATAGCATATTAATTGAAAACTCACACTTGTATTTGAATATACAAGACGTGTTTAACAAAATTAATCGAGGTGCTATGTTTTAGGCTTGATACAAACCCCATGATTGCCGTATGTATCCCTGTAATGCTCGTCGGTGATAGATCCGCATATGATGTGTTAAAGGGATGTACTGCAATCTTGATATTTTAACGGCGGCCCGTTAGTTTTTCACATATCATAACCTGCATTTGTTCAATCATTAATAATAAGTATACTGATAGTATCAACAAAACTGGTTTCGCATTTTACTAACGTTTGATTTATAGTGCACCAATAATATATTCAATGCAGGAAGTTTTAAAGTCAAAATTATTATTGATTATATTGCTTATTTTAATGAGGGACATACTTGCCATGTGTTCCTTAAACGAAAGCATCAGTTGAATGATTCAAAGTCACAATAACAGTTGCTTTATAAATACAGGTGCTAGTTTTGATGATTGATGCATAATTCGAGATTGCCGCGTGTCCCTTTAAAAGCGGAGGGCACTCCCAACCAGTATGTCACATACGTGCAAAGCCAGACATATACATCGATCATGTACAATGACAATATAATACATATGTTTCAAGTCGCACCTATGAATACGCAATTTTACATTCAGGACAATAAATTATGTTATGTTGTTCGCTCGTTTAAATTAAATGCAACTAAAACACATTATAATAGTTTAACGCGTATTGGTACACATTAGTATTTTTTCAAAATGTCTCCAGTCCCTTTAATATGCCTAAAGTGCGAATGCACCTCGGTGAACTCCTTGTTCAATTGCATTTGGCATGAAATCATGTAGCAACAGGAAATAAACAACAACATGTCACTCAATATTGACAAAAGGTTGCATCTGACACTTGACACCTGTAATTTGACTGGCTTAATTGATTGGGGTTTTCTCTCTCAAATTCATGGAGCCTGTCAATTATGTTCAATGGGCTGTCTTCACAGCACTTTTGGGCGCGGTGTGCTTTTTTAAAGGTGCGCTGGGCGTTTTAAAGGAACGCTGGGCGTTTTACACGGCACTATTGCGTTCCACCGTTCCCTCCCAACGCATTCATACGCGGCACTCAGTCCAGAAAATAGTACCGAACCGCCATACACGTTCAATGATTGTACATGACATGGAAAGCCCGTTTGATCAGGTTCTGATCAAAATCTAGTTATTATTATTATTCTTTTTCTTCTTCTTCTTCTTCTTCTCCCCAGCACTTTTCATAGTACGACTGGTCGCACGGCCTCTAAATTTTACACAATGATAGAACTCAGGCTGGAATAGTGTCCCGAAGCTTTTGGGGTCATGACGTCATCCAAGATGGCCGCCAGTGACGTCATGATACAAATCTTGTTAGCGCTAGATCTCAAACATTTATGACCGGATTTCAATGAAACTTTCGCAGCTGGTACAGTTTAGGGTCTAGTTGTGCAAGAATATAAAATGACGTCAAGACGTCATTAAATGTGACGTCAGCCTTTGACGTCTTAAGTCATAAAAGGTCATTTTGGTGCAAATTGTATTTTTCGTCCAGTTTGGCCTGTAAATCAATGACGGTCATTGTCTTTAACGTCACCGATCATTGTGACGTCGTGACGTCATCCAGTATGATTTTACGTTTTTTCCTATATAACTGTTTAAAAATGGAAATTCTTGTTAGAATTGTTTCTCGTTATCACTTGTTGCGTAAGATCATACTGCGGATGGTTAACTTTTTCGTCTTTATCGCTTGTTGTGCAACATCATACTGCGGATGGTAAGAATGTTTAGGTTGATCACGTGTTGTGTTATGTGACACAGTTGTTTACCTGACGTCACCAACAAACACAGTGTCTAAGGAAGATTTTTTTTTTTTTTTTTTTTTTTTTTTTTTTTTTTTTTAGGTCAGTGCTGCGGATGGAGGAGGTGGGTGTGGGGGGGGGGATTTCGGGTTACTTTGTCGATGTGAGATGGTGTTGCTGAGAGAGGGCGTTCCCTTTCTAACCTTTCTCCGTCAGTTTTACAGTAAATCAATCAAGATCAATGTCTTTATCATCATTAACCATTGTGACGTCATGACGTCATTGAGTATTATTTTTGGAAAGCCCATGTTTGATCAGGTTCTGATCAAAATCTAGTATGGACTTGCCACATTGCTGTAGAAACCATTATTGCGTTTTTCTGCTTATTAGGGCTTTCCACCTTTCAGTGGAAAGACCTTTTGTTTTCGTTCTGTTTATTCTTATTAGGGCTTTCCACCTTTCAGTGGAAAGACCTCTTGTTATTGTTCTGTTTATTCTTATTATTATTATTATTCTTCCTCCTACACGCACTTCTCATAGAAATATTGGTCACAGCAAGTCAAAATTTTACCCAGTGGTAGTGGACATTCTGGACGTGTGTGCCGACCATTTTGAGGCCATGACATCATCCAAGATGGCCGCCAGTGACGTCATCAGTCAAATTTTGTTATCGATAGATCTCAAACATTTATATTCGGATTTGAATGAAACTTTCACAGATTGTAGGGTTCAGGGTCTAGTTGTGCAAAAACGTAAACACGTGTCTCTATGTGATAACGTCTTGGCGTCAGTGACATCACAATGTCATGAAAAGTCATTTTTTTCACTGATTGCATTTTTCTTGTTTTTTTTATTGTAAAATCCATCAGTGTTTGTCTTGGTCAACGTTGACAGTTTTAACGCCATGACGTCATCCAAAATGGCCGCGAGTAACGTCGTAATGGAAATGTTGTTGTCCTATATCTGCTCCATTTATGATCGGATTTTGATTAAACTTTTACAGCCTATAGAGAATAAAGTCTAGTTGTTGTCGAACGTCAAAAATCTTTATAACGTCATCCAATATTGCCTCCAGTGACGTCAATATGAAAATTCTTTTTTCGCTAGATCTCAACAATATATGGACGGATTTGAATGAAACATGCATAAATTGTAAGGGTAATGGTATAGTTGTGCAAGAATGTCAAAGAGTTTCTCTATGTCATGTCGTCATGACGTCAGTAACGTCACCATTTTAATGAAAATAAATGCCAGTGACGTCATTAAAGGAATATTGTAATCGCTATATCTACTTTATTTATTATTCAGCTGCCGAAGGCAGCTGACTCTTATATTGCTTTTATATCTGTCTATGGTTAACAGACTGTGACTCATGTAAGTGGCAATAAGCATGCTTTACAACTTGAATTCCTAGAGAACTGGTCTGAAAAACTTGAATGGTATAAACACATATTTTATAACGTTGCAAGGTTACCATTTCACTTGCTGAAATGACGTTTTCGTAAATCAGTCTAATGTAGCATGTCATTCGCAACATTTCGTACACTGCTTTGTGGGATCCCGAAGAATGACGGGATTGGCAGAGCGTTCACGATTGGTAGCATGTAATCAGCTGAATTACTATTATATGTATATTAGCGACGGAACATTCACAAGCCTCAATAGCGCAGTTTATCGAGGCGCCGTGTTACTGCCCAGGAAGGTAGGGTTCAAGCCTGTAGATTGCCCGATTTTCTTTTCTTTTAATTTTCATTGGTTTCATTATTGCTGATGGTAAGGTAGCAACAGTTCTTTAACTAATTACACATTGTAACAGTGAACAGTTTATATGTGTTGTAATGCACACTATTTCTGTGCTTATGTGTACTTTAGCACGTCGTGCTACAAAGGTGAATATGTAATCAATTTGTAAGGTATGTCAAGGATTCGCGTAACACAAATTGGTTAAAAAAACACGGTCATGGCGTGTTTACGTCTCCGTGACAACTCTTTTTTTTAATATTGTTTGAACACCCGTGACTTGGTTTGTTATTATGTTAAACTTTGTTCCCAGAAATAATGCTATTTTCTCTCGGCAGCTATTTTACGCTTGCGTAAAACCTTGCTTGTATTTTATTCATACAACAAAAACAGCAGCATGCACTTTATTGTGTCGCCTGCGTAGCGCAGACACTTTAGGATCACTTTGTCTTGCATACCGGATAAGGCTAGCCACGTTTTACATGGGGATGGACTATAAGAATCTTTCATGGGTATCCGGTGGAGATAAGGAATTCCAACCCGAGGTATAAGTGTTTTTATCGGAACCGATCGGTCGATTTGTTTGTGGTGGAGGCAGACCACCCACTTTTCCTAGGTAGAACCAGTACTGTACACCTCCATGCCCTCCTTAAGAATCAACACTTCCTCGAGGAGAGAAGGTTTACAACGCAACGTCGTTAATACCTCGGCCACGGAGACGTTAGTCTCGGACAGAATTGAAAGTTGTTATAAGTATACATGGTCAACGTGTCAGCGAGTCAACCATACGTCGCCGCTTTCGAGAACGTGGCCTCCATAGCCATAACGCTTATAGAGGTAACATGTTGACACCCGAACGCCGTAGAAATCGTGTTGTTTGGTGTCGTCAACATTCACGATGGACACAACGTCAATGGCAGAGTGTTCTGTTTACAGACGAATCTCGTTTCTGCTTGGATATGCCTGACGGACGTGCTAAAGTATGGAGACGTCGCGGTGAGCGTTACGCTGATTGCTGTGTTCGTCAGGCGCCGTATGGTTGACTCGCTGACACGTCGACCATGTATACTTATAGTCTCTCGAGCAAGTTGCACTGACGTGCGAAAGCAATTCCGCAGTTGTGAGAGCAATACATGACGATCCTGTTGAGGTGACGTGATTCTAGGACGTCCAGAACGTTGTCTGTCGCTCACTGAACTTGTTATATTGTTCCGTTCAAACTAGCTGTTGAATTGTTCTGTGTGTGCAGTTCATTCGACGTGCCACCTCCCGATATGACATATCCCCTTCAATCATGCCCACTGCTTGATTACGTTGAGCGTCATTTAAACGTCCCATTTTTATGAAATATTGAAAACAAACTATGGCGTTTTTCTTTATTATCCTTGCAATATACACTAAAACACTAAGAACATTGCAACGTGCTATATAGCTAGAGGTAATCCAAATAAGCCCCATTGTGCACGTGCGCTCCGTGCCAGTTGACAAAGCCTTAAAATCAGTGCATATTAAAACATGTTTGTAAATGGTGTATCTAATATAATAATACGAAAAATTGTGATTATTGGTTCTCATGGTATTTGTATATCAATATTTAGAAGTGGATACTTTCTTATGACGGCGAGTAGTTAAGCACATTCTACAAATCAATAGAAACCACTCACTAATCATGTTGCGTCAGGTTAATTACACACAAACCTTCGTGATGATTAAATGGATGAATGATATATGAATGAATGTATGATTAGTGGTCTGGGCGAATAAATTCATATTTTCATTATTGCATTTTATAAAACGGGTATCAAACCTCAAAATACATTATGAACAATATATCGCATTACAGTTAGTCATGCACATGTCATGCTCTAAAATACTATGTTTATAAATGTTTGTTTTTTAATATTTCAGACCGTGATTGCACTTTTAACGTTTATCCTTGTTCGATTTCAGATGTGTGCGTCATCATTGTATGACATACCACAGTGTTTTGACTTGCTAAAATATCGCATTGCATGTTTGCTATAACCAAGGCCGTAATCAATATGTGCAAATGACTGACTGTCATGCTCTAAAATACCATGTTTATAAAAACAAAATAAAAAAAATTCAAATCGTGATTGCACTTTTATCGTTTATCCTTGTTCGAATGCAGGTGTGTGCGTCATCATTGTATGACATACCACACTTAAACGTTCGAATGTTATGACTTGCTAAAATATCGCATTGCATATGTGGAAATGACTAACTTTACTGGCTGGTATTGTCGTCTATAGTTCGATATTGTATAGCTATGTACAGGATCGGCAATTCCCTCGCGTGTTTGTAACGTTATACCTTTGAAAACAGTAGTAAATAAAGTGCAAATGACACAGTTTAAGGCCAAAGTAATTCATGGATTAGCAATCCCTAACTGTCGTATTTAGGAATTGCTGTACATGTTGTTTTAAAATGATGAATTCTACTGAAATATTATCACTTTGTTCTTGTTACGGAAAAAGTAGTATATAATATATTGCTATGCGTATATCATGAATATTATTCAATACATACGTGTGTGACCCATCCACCCCATCCCCTCCCCAACACCCATTTGTTGTATTTTATACGTTCGATATTGATTAGCTATGATAATCGGGAAATTACCTTATCTACTTATGACAATTAATATTGAATACAAATGACATACGTTTTAAAATAAAATTTATCACAAGGACGAATCAGGACGTTCAAAATGCCTAATTTTGAGATAAACATGTTTGTTAAAACTATCATGTGCAGGCATGCACGTGTGCATGTTGTTTTGTAACCAATCTTGTTAGATACTATGTAGTATCGGTAATTCCATTTATTGAATTCACGTTTACGCTTATATTCAAGGTTACATATGCAGGAGTGCATTAAAGGGACACATGGTAATCTTGAAATTATTAGCATTTTTTAAAAAGTTTTATTGTAAAATCCATCAGTGTCATCATCTTATTCGATGCTGACAGTTTTTACGTCAAGACGTCATCCAAAATGGACGCCAATGACGTCATTATAAGAAATCTAGTAATCGCTATATCTCCTGCATTTATTATCGGATTTTGATGCAACTTTCACAGCCTGTAGGAAATTAGGTTGGTTTGTGCATGAATGTCAAAAATGGTCATGACGTCATCAAAGATGGCCTCCAGTGACGTAATGATAGAAATCTTGTTAGCGCTAGATCTCAAACATGTATGGTTGGATTTGAACGAAACTTTTGGGGTCATGACGTCATCCGAGATGGCCGCCAATGGCGTTTGTAGGCAAATCTTGTTATCGCTGTATCTCGTGCATTTATGATGGGATTTGAATGAAACATTCACAGATTGTAAAGTTTAGGGTCTAGTTGTGCAAGAACGTCAAAACCTGTCTCTATGTCATAACGTCTTGACGTCAGTGACGTCACAATGTTATGAAAATCCGTTTTCTTTACTGATAGCATTTTTTATATTGTTTTACTGTATAATCCATCAATGTCATTGTCTCAGTCGACGCTGACAGTTTTAACGTCATGACGTCATCCAAAATGGCCGCCAATGACGTCATTTATGAAATCTTGTAATCGCCATATTTTCTTCATTTATCATCGGAGTTTGATAAAACGTTCACAGTTTGTAGATATCAAAGTCTAGTTGTGCTATAATGTGGAAAATGTTGTCATGTCGTCATCAAAGATGGCCACCAGTGACGTCATAAATGAACTCTTGTTTTGTCTATAACTTTGACAACTCTGACAGTTGTGACGTCATGCCGGAAAGCCCGTTTGATCAGGTTTCTGATCAAAATCTAGTTATTATTAGGGCTTTCCACTTTTCAGTGGAAAGACCTCTTGTTTTCGTTCTGTTTATTCTTATTATTATTCTTTTTCTTCTTCTTCTTCTCGGGAGGACTTTTCATAGTAAGACTGGTCGCACGGCCTCTAAATTTTACACAGTGATAGAACTCAGGCTGGAATAGTGTCCCGAAGCTTTTGGGGTCTTGACGTCATCCAAGATGGCCGCCAGTGACGTCATAAAACAAATCATGTTATCGCTAGATCTCAAACATTTATAGTCGGATTTGAATGAATCTTTCCCAGATTGTAGGGCTCAGGGTCTAGTTGTGCAAGAACGTAAACATGTGTCTCTATGTAATAACGTCTTGACGTCAGTGACGTCACTATGTTATAAAAAACTATTTTTTTCAGTGATTGCATTGTTTATGTATTTTTACTGTAAAATCCATCAGTGTCATTGTTTCAGTCGACGCTGACAGCTTTAACGTCATGACGTCATTCAAAATGGCCGTCAATGACGTCATTTAAGAAATCTTGCAATCGCAATATCGCCTTCATTTATGATCGGATTTAAATGCAACTTTCAAAGCTTGTAGGGAATTGGAATGAGTTGTGCAGGAATGTCGAAAATTGACATGACGTCATCCAAGATGGCCGCCAGTGACGTCATGATACAAATGTTGTTAGCGCTATATCTCAAATATTTGTAGTCGAATTTAAATATAACTATCACAGATTGTAGTGTTTAGGGTCTAGTTGTGCAATAATGTAAAGACGTGTCTCTAGGTAATAAAGTCTTGACGTCAGTGACGTCATTAAGTTATGAAAACCCGTTTTTTCACTGATTACATTTTTGAAGTTGTTTTACTGTATAATCCATCAATGTCATTGTCTCAGTCGACGCTGAAAGTTTTAACGTCATGACGTCATCCAAAATGGCCGCCAATGACGTCATTTAAGAAATCTTGTAATCGCCATATCTCCTTCATTTATCATCGGAGTTTGATAAAACTTCCACAGTTTGTAGATATCAAAGTCTAGTTGTGCTATAATGTGGAATGTTGTCATGTTCTCATCAAAGATGGCCGCCAGTGACGTCATAAATGAACTCTTGTTTTGTCTATATCTTCTCTATCTATTATCGGATTTGAAGAAAACTTTCATAGATTGTAGAGTTAAGGGTCCGGTTGTGCAAGAATGTCATACGGTATCCCGACGTCATGACGTCATGACGTCAGTGACTTCAAAATATTCAGAAATTCGTTTTTTTAACTGATTGCATGTTCGAAGTTATTTTCGTGATAAATCAATCAATGTCTTCATCTTCGAAAACTCTGACAGTTGTGACGCCATGACGTCATTGAGACAGGAAAGCCCGTTTGATCAGGTTCTGATCAATATCTAGTTATTATTCTTTTTCTTCTTCTTCTTCTTCTTCTCCCCAGCACTTTTCATAGTACGACTGGTCGCACGGCCTCTAAATTTTACACAATGATAGAACTCAGGCTGGAATAGTGTCCCGAAGCTTTTGGGGTCATGACGTCATCCAAGATGGCCGCCAGTGACGTCATGATACAAATCTTGTTAGCGCTAGATCTCAAACATTTATGACCGGATTTCAATGAAACTTTCGCAGCTGGTACAGTTTAGGGTCTAGTTGTGCAAGAATATAAAATGACGTCAAGACGTCATTAAATGTGACGTCAGCCTTTGACGTCTTAAGTCATAAAAGGTCATTTTGGTGCAAATTGTATTTTTCGTCCAGTTTGGCCTGTAAATCAATCACGGTCATTGTCTTTAACGTCACCGATCATTGTGACGTCGTGACGTCATCCAGTATGATTTTACGTTTTTTCCTATATAACTGTTTAAAAATGGAAATTCTTGTTAGAATTGTTTCTCGTTATCACTTGTTGCGTAAGATCATACTGCGGATGGTTAACTTTTTCGTCTTTATCGCTTGTTGTGCAACATCATACTGCGGATGGTAAGAATGTTTAGGTTGATCACGTATTGTGTTATGTGACACAGTTGTTTACCTGACGTCACCAACAAACACAGTGTCTAAGGAAGATTTTTTTTTTTTTTTTTTTTTTTTTTTTTTTTTTTTTAGGTCAGTGCTGCGGATGGAGGAGGTGGGTGTGGGGGGGGGGGATTTCGGGTTACTTTGTCGATGTGAGATGGTGTTGCTGAGAGAGGGCGTTCCCTTTCTAACCTTTCTCCGTCAGTTTTACAGTAAATCAATCAAGATCAATGTCTTTATCATCATTAACCATTGTGACGTCATGACGTCATTGAGTATTATTTTTGGAAAGCCCATGTTTGATCAGGTTCTGATCAAAATCTAGTTATAACTGTTATTCTAACTGTATTCTGACAGGTCTTATTTTCAATAAAATGATTTACACCTGTGCTATTACAAAAAGAATGTTCTGTGACCATGCTAGACAATATATAAATGGACAACTTACAAAATGACCAAGACAACTTACAAAACGCACATAACAACTTAGAAAATGCACAAGACAACTGACAAAATGTACAAGAATGCACAAGACAACTTACAAAATGCATATAACAACTTACAAAGCGTACTGCACAAAATGCTAAAGGCCAACAGAAAGCAACCGAGGCTTTCAATACAAATACATCAGGACAAGTACCTTTGTACAAGACCAGGCATGGAATTAACCAACCATTCTTCAAATTATTCTTAGACTTGAGCTCAAGTACTCAAATTCCGTTCACACATATTGCCATGACCTTCAAAGGTAAACAAACGTATATGTTGCTATTTATTAGTCATTATCATATTTATACATATCAGCTTGTTATGAACGTTTATACTTCAAACTTACAGAAATATTTGAGAATGAAATCTGCATACTTTGGCTTAAGTCTAAGAATATTCTCAAGAATGGTTGGTGAATTCAAGACCAGATTGCGCACCAGAGTGCTGTAGCTCCAGAGTGCAGTAAATGCAATGCATGAGTGCAATGTACTCGTTACATACTAAATCAAACAATGTGAAAGTAGATATATAAAAGTAGGTATACCAGTCGAACAGGAAATGTAGCTTTCACAGAACACAACAAAACGGGACAGTGTAAATAAAGATAGCCCCGCCATTTTATATTCTCTAACAAACAATGCAGCATTAATAGGCAATAAATATAAGTATTACACATAGATTGTCAAGTATATGAAATATAAAAAGCTTCAAATTAGAAAAGAGATCCTATAGAAATCACAGCATCAAACGCAATGGCGTAGGTCCGCACTACACCACAAAGAGTAAGCATAGGTGCAATGAAAAGGACAATACACAACACAACGACACAACACAACGAGTGATGAAGACAGGTTTACTGACTTGAAACGGTCAGTATGCAATAGAGCCTACTACAATATTGGTTATCTTAAATCGATTTTAGATGTACACAACCGCTCTATTATCCTGTCTTCAACGATCAAAGTGGCAAGACAGGGTAATAAAAGTACATCCTATCAAAAGGATATCACTAACAATAAAGTCCACATCCAGGGAAATTAGGAAACGATAGATGTATGTGTTATTGTAAAACTATGTAAAACATATAATTGAAAACACCTCAGGATGTATTCAGAATTGTACTGAACAACCACAACAGCTGCAGCCAAAGACATAACCAATCTCGGGTACGAATAGAAAACCCGAGGGACGAAGGTTCATGCACCAACCTCCCCTTCCGGTGTTTCAGAATGTGCAATCATGGAGGTTGTCTGGTCATCGTGCAAAAGAAAAGTGAAGCGTATTGACTGACTGTAGAGGGGTCAATCACCAATCATGAAGTACGTTGTAATACTAAAACTGACGAATTTCCTGATTATTTTTTCAAAGTGGTCAGGAAATCCGTCAGACCACTTTAATCTCCGAAGTTTATAGATCACATCTCCTCAGAATAAAAGTTGTGACATTCCTAGTCGCAGACAGGTTTTAATGTTGGTATTCTACTTCTCCATCAGGTTTTAGTTGCGCCAATATAATTTTGAGGAAGATCTACGTAGTTTATGACAATGAAAACCTTGCTGAAGAAGATTACTTATACTAACTTGATTAACTAATCCTTAACATCCCTAGCAGAACGAGTTAGATGGGAGATATACACCCCGTCTGGTGTTCCTATGTACAACTGATCATCCCTGCAACGTTTTCCTTCGAACGGTCAAACGAAGGTCCTATCGTCTTAACGAGGCAAAATGCAGCATTTTTAAACTTAATCTGGTTCAGTCTCACTGTTTTTTTAACTTGTCCGAGCTTTCATTGATATTAACAATCTGGTATAGTGTGGTACAGATCGGATGAAAAATGGAGGCGCTTATAGTGTTGACAAGACAAAGAATAGAAATTTTCTCTAATTTAAGGGCAATAACTCCGATATTACTGGTAACACCTGGCTGGTTTTCGAACTCGCCCAAGCGTGCATTGATATTAACAATCTGGTTGAGTTTAGTACAGATCGGATAAAAAATGGAGGCCCTAGAGTGTTGATAAGACAAAATATAGCATTCTTCGATAATGCAATGCAATAACTCCGGTGTTATTGATCCGACATGTCTTGTTTGCGAACTCGTCCGAGCTTTCATTGATCTGGTGAAGTTTGGCAAATATCGGAAGAAAACTGAAGGTGCTCGAGTGTTGAAATCAAAACGTTAAAACATTTTTCAATAATGCAAGGGCCATAACTTCGGTGTTACTTGTCCGATCAGGCTGGCTTTCAAACTTTATTGAGCTTTTATCAATAAAAGATAGGATGCAAAATGGAGGCACAAAATTGTTGACAAGACAAACATATGTTTTTTGTTAATTCAGTGGCAATAACTCCGTTTATACTAGTCCGATCTGGCTGGTTTTTCAACTTGTCCGAGCTGTCATTGATATTAACAATCTGGTAAAGTATTTTAAAGATAGAATGCAAAGTGTTGACAAGACAAAATATATGTTTTCGTCAATTCAATGGCAATTACTCCGTTGTTACTGGCCCGATCTGGCTGTTTTTGTAACTCCTCCGAGCTATCATTGATATTAACAATCTGGTAAAGTTTGGTAAAGATCGAATGCAAAACAAAGGTGCTAGAGTGTTGACATCAAAAAGTTAACGGACGACGGACGGAAGACGGACGGACGGACGTCGTCCGGATTTTGGCCAGTAGAGATAAAAACGACAGGATTAAGACGAATGAGTAGTGTGCGTATACTACTTATTGACGTTAAGAACCCACTATGAGAACCCAATAGCGTTAATTTTGGAATATGCATGGTCATTGTTTTTTCTATATATTTGACTTGCCTTTTTATTTTTACTTTCGTTTTGAAAACACTGGCATGAAATTATGTACTTCTATACCTGTATATTTAACTGTTCAATGAATCAATTCAAGTTTATCAAATGATCCTATTCGGCTGGATAAATCGTTAAAAAATGACACGTCTAAGCGCATCGCTCTGGAATTGCCATTTCGCTTTGTGATAAATCGACCAATGGAAGCTCGGACCGTTATTATTGTCCGTCGTTAAACACTGTTTGTCCTTAACGCGGCGAGGATTTGTGAAACTCCAAGCAATATATTCAGTTCTGCATATTTAAGGACTATTTATTTCATTTAATGACATAAAAGTACGAGAATGATGATATATTTATGACAGTGTAAGAAGAAATTGTGGTTATAGTTTACTAGTGTAAAAGTGAGCTTTGCATAATTTAAGCAACATCCGTTAAATGCGGATAACGATATTGGAGATGCCGAATATGTGTATCATGAACCTATTGTGGATGATGCATGTCTTAGTTCACCTATCAACGGGGACTGAAATTACAAACAAGTTTGACAAAACTGTATCACCCCTCAAAAGTTATCTGGACGGCTTTATAATAGATACAGTTAAAGCTGCATCACGGATTGAATGCGCAAAAAGTTGCAGTACGTCAAGCAACTGCAAATCGTTTATGTTTAAGACGGACGGTAAGCTTTTGTTTACATTTACGTTGTGAAATAAAACAAATAATAATTTAAGATTACATAACGACCAAAACATCTTTTTGTATTTGTTTGTTTTGCCATTACATATACATGGCGAGCTTATGCCATAGCGCATATGCCATAGAGATTTGTCTGTCGTCCGCTGGCCGTTACGTGAGATGGTGTAGCATTTTTTAGTCACAGCGTAGAAAGGTTCAAGATGGAGAATGTCAAAAATCGTGAGAGGTAAGTGTCGAACACATTTTCCTGCTATTTCTATGTTTCGCCTTTTTTAAAATATGGCACCTTTTTCCAGTGGTGAACATAGAGGATCTTACATGAGTACTCATTCATTATTGAATTTATTAAATGAGTTGGCAAGATTATATAACGCGAGGCTCTTGCCGAGCATTATTTTATTTTTGCTAACGAGTTTAATAAATTCAATAATGAATGAGAATGAATGTTAGATTCTATTTATCACTCACATACCGAATTGTTTTGCCTGTCGCTTTAACACGTCAGAACACATACATTAACGTGACGTCCATGACGTCATTAACATTATGTTATACGACTAATGGAATTTGGAAAATATTAAATGGTGTTATTACACTTCCACACCGCATGTTATGTGATAAAAATAATTATTATATTTGTAAACTTGTTTGCTTTGAACAGGTTTTATCTTGTGTTGATCATATGATCAATGTCAGAAAGATAGTGTTTCTCCTTTGTCTGAAATTGAATTTAGAGCCGATCTTCATTTTTCACCTGAGTTCCAATTATGAACGCTTTCACATGCCAACGTTTTAAGTTGGCTGCTTTTAAAAAGCATCCAATGGTTAGGTATTTATAGATAAAAGAGAAAAAGAGACAACTGGAAAAGAAAATAACTTCTGGAAAACATATAAAATTGAGCATAATTGTTTTATTTAAAGATGAATGGCCACCCCTTTACTAACAAATTTAACTCATAAACATCATATGAACATTTGATAATAGTCTCGGAGAGAAACATATATAGGAAACCGCTACTAAGCTGTATGTAAAAAAATAAGTATTATTTGCATGACGTAGATACTACTTTTACCACTGCGTGACTGCACGGGGAAATGAGGCAAATCTGAATTGTATAGCTGCACAACTATTGCCAGATAATTGTTAAATACAGTTACCTGTGAATTAATTTACCTGTTCAACATTTTCTACGTCGTCAAATAAAATCTTACTCTGGCTTTTCACAGATATTGCAATGTGTGAATTGTAAATTGTTGTGTATATGAACATAAACATGTTCTTGAATCAAAACATGGCCGGAGAACTTTAAGAAAAACTGTTAAAATGCTGATTTAATGTGGAAATTGTTATATAATAAAAAGAAATTAAAGATGTATATCATTTAACGTCACATTTAAAAGAAGAACAAACCCTGGTTTATTATCTGTGAATAAGGAAACAATAGTTTTTAAAACATTAGTAACATATTAAATGAAATGCATGTCTTGCATAAGGCTAATACATTTAACAATGGTTCAATTGCTGATAAAACTCTTTTGATTGCCATGCATTCAATTTAATATGTAATAGCCCCCACATTAAATCAGCGTTTTAACCAATATTAACATTTTCTTAAATAAAACACATACGTTCATGTTTATGTTTTCATGTTGTTTTTTCCAGTTATTCCACGCCCCATCCCATCCCCACCCACAAATGTGTCCCTTCTTCTCTTTTATAACGTGGTGGCCGCTACATAAGACCTAACCATTGGATGTTTTTATAAGCAGCCAACTTGTTAGAATATACGCTGCAGTATAGACGTGATAGGTAAAGATAGATAGTATATTCAATTTATATAGCTCTATTAAAAGGACGAGATTTGCATTTGTCTTACCCCCGTAGCATTATTATTTCTCACATTCCTTACTAATGCTTTACATAAACATGTTCTTGTTATTAAATTTAGCGCGAAAAAGGGAAATACTGTGAATATATGTTTCATGTTTGGTTTCCATGAAGAGTAAGATTTGCCCCTTCCTGTTATTATATTTTGAGCACTAATATACCAGTACTTTCAACGTTAATCAATTTCTCTAAGAACTGTACGAACAACCCTTGTATAAAGCCTTCATAATTGGAACTGAGACAAAACGAAGGTCGGCTCTCGATTCAGTTTCAGACAGCGGAGAAACACTAACTTTCTAACATTACTTATAGGATCAACACGAAGAAATAGGTAAATCGAAGCATATATTCAAATGGAATATCCATTTTGTTCTCACCTCTGGGAATGGTTGGCATGTTTTAAAAAGACGAAACATAGAAACATCTGGTTTTGCGACACATCTCTCAAGAATGTTGAAATTCGCCATCTAGACACTGAAAAAAAACTATACCATCTCACGTAACCGACAGTGAGCGTATATCCTACTTTAAATGGATTGGAGGCGACAAGGAAGCATTGTGGGTTCAGTCTAAATATGAACAAAACATTACGTGGTCCGAGTATTAACGTCCATATCCCAGTCAACCCCTTCTCCAAGAAGCGAAAACGGGGTTGGCTGGGATATGAAATAAAACCTTAATTTCGGCTTCAAATGTTTGAATATTGTACATTTTAAACATTTGAAAGTTAATTTTTAACAGGTTATCGCATTTGTTCAGTAAAAAATGTTTTTAAACATGTTTTATGGTCGAAATATCCATTATACAATATACAATACTGTTAATATAAGCTTTCCCATCGCTTAAGCCGGGAACACGTAATGCAGTCGGACGTATACTCCAGTTCAATCTACTGAGGATAATGTTGTTTCCACACATATAACTCGGTGTGATACTTTCACGGCTGAGGTAGAACAAACTGCCAACTATGTACTAGATTCCTAAATTACATACAAATCCGTAACTGTAAAATAAGTATAAAATTCGAACCGGAAATTTAGCTTTCACAGAACACAGTAAACACAAAAACACGCAATAGGACAAACACGAATGGCAATGTTAACTAAGAATAAAGGTGTTCTAGGGTGCACCAAACCTCACACGTACTCTACTGTCATCCCAATAAACAAGGCATCATTAATTGACCGTTTCATTTCGAATTATAGTGCCTGCACCACCACAAGCATATCCAAGTCTGGGCTGGCGTGGCGCAGTCGGTAGCGCGGCGGATTTGTAACCGGAGGCCCCGGGTTCAATCCTCCGTGGTGCCACTGTGTTCCGTCGGTGTGTTCTTGGGCAAGACACTTTTCCTTAGCGTCGTCCGTCGGATGGGGACGTAAACCGGGCGGTCCCGTGTATCGGTCTATCCTCCGAGCACGTTAAAGAACCATAGGAATCTATTCGATAATAAGAGTAGGGCAAGTTCCCGGATTCCTATGTATCCTTCCCCTCTCTCTGGGGCGGCTCTAAATAACCTGTACTGTGTTGATGAGCCGTTAAACAACATTCAATTAACTTCTTGTCTTACTGCCGTTAAAGATCAAGTTAATCAATACAGTGCTTAAACTTATGAAAACTCTGGGATTAATTTATTTTGGTCTATTAACAATTCAGGACACGTGCTTGATCAAATTTGCAATAAACGTCAAGTTTCATCTATAAGAACTTATGACTTCCCTACGCTATATACAACCTTACCACATCACCTTATCAAAGACATGCTTATTACTCTTATTAGAAAATACGTGTTTGACCTGTAACTGTATTAACGCGTTTTTTACTAACGACAGTTTAGACAATTACACTAGCGGCCATCTTTAAACTTGGTCTTGTTTTCTGTGTGTTTTTGTGGTTGACTGTTGTCCTTGAATGCTACTTTTCCTGTTTGAATTTTATATCTACTTTTACTAATGATATTAAATTGGCAAATTGGTCTAAAGGGGAAGGTAGTGCATTCCAGTCGCGTCGGGTTCATAATAATTCTTAGCATGACAAAACTAAATGATCCTTTAAATCCCTTGGTAGGAAACAGATCGTATAGATAAATTCATCTCGTTAAATTTACATTAAAGTTTCATAAACATTTTGTTTGAAGTGTGTTTCAATAAAATTAAATACTTGACATAGCCATTGCACAGCTAATATTTCTGATGAAATATAAATAATTGATATTTGTGTCTAATTTGCAACTAATTTGTAATATTAGTAAATGGTACAAAGTAATGTTCCTTGACTATGTCCAAATTAGTGTTCTAGATTTTAATTAACTATAGGTATTCAATACAGATCAACTCGTATTTCACATCCGTCTCTAACGGCAGGGCTCTATAATTACCACCTTTCAGATTTCATTTATTTTGACCAATTTGTTTTATCAATTTAAACCGTTGTTACCATTGTCAGACTCCTAAAACGAGAAATGATAAAATGAGATCCGCTCTTTTTCGAACATATATGATTACTTTTTTTACTTGGAGACTTTAACTCTAGATCAAACAACCTACAAGATAGAATAACAATGCAGCTTTTCTTGTTTGAACATATGAATTGTGATGAAATCTTAGACGAGTACAATACTGAGACAATAAACTTTGAAAATTCACATGTATCGATTGAACGAAATAATAGCAACCGTACCGTTAATGGGTACGGGTATAAGTTATTAGACTTTTATGAAAACGATTGTATATAATTAATGGCAAATATTCAAAAGACCGGTGTATCGGTAGAGCTACAAGTAAAGGTGTGAGCACTATTGACTATTTTCTATTAACGGCGAATTTATTCCCGTTACTTGAGTAGTGTGTTTGCCCATTATTATCAGAATGTCCTGTAAGTTTGCGTTTGTCTGTCATTGTAAATAACGAGGTTACTAATTTATCATCATGTTATATTGAAAATAAAATTTTATGGGATAAAGATAAAAGCGAAAATTTTGTTCAGCATGTAGACAGTGCTATAGATAATGATATTCTACGAAAACTATCCAATCTAGAACTGAAAGATACCAAAACACTAGATGATATCAACATAATTGTCAGCAATATAAATAACGTGTTTGTAAATTCTGCTAAAATATGTTTTGTCACAAAACAATATATTAAGTCTACATACAGCCCAAAAACACCCTCCTACTTGGTTTAGTCTAGATTGTAAAAAGGCTCGGAAACAATTTCATAGAGCAAAAACAGTATAATAAATTCACGCATAAACATGTTAAAATTAAAAGATCCAAAACTAACAATTATGTGTTAAAATTAAAAAAAATGTCTATATTACTATATATATTCGCAGTTATAGTAATATAAAAATAAATTTGTTTTTTTTTAATGTTTATTTAGTATTTAAATGATGTTTTCACACATAATTGTTGTTGTTTTCTTCAGAAAAGGTCTTGTCTAAGTCTACGCTACTCCCCGAATACCTGTGGTCAAGTCATTATATAAGTCATAGTATGTAAAATAAGAACTCCTTAAATGAAGGTTGTATTAGTAGTTGTAATGTTCAAAACATGTTTATAACCTTCTCTATTCATCTCTATTCATATGGCATTATTAAAAATAGTAGTAATGTTTTCCGTCAAATCTTGGTACTGCGGTGCATCTCTCACTGCGGTGCATCTCTCACTATTAATTCCAATGCAGACGTTTGCCATTTGCATGTGTCGCTTTGTGTATAATAGTATACAGTGTGAACAGCACATTTCTTATTCGGCTGTGAGTTTGCTGAATAGTTTATGAGCTGTTTCTATCATGACCAGTATGCACACTTATTTTCAGTTTGAACGTATTTGGACTCGTAATAACTGCATATGTTACACTCCTGTTTGCTGCACAGTGAGCATACACTAGGAATCTTGTGGCAGTTTCTTCTTAGAGAAGAGCTCTCCAACGTAACCAACATTATTATGTCTTACTGCTAAAACTGTAAGGCATAACCCGGAATACCGTCTCAAATGACCATATTATGATTTTTATTCAACAAAGCGGGAGTGTTTTGGAGAATACAACATGTAGAATATCCAAAGCTCATCTTTCAATTTACTCTCAGTCAGCATCATGTTCTGGACATTCTTTTCAAATCAGGTAGATAGTGACATTGGTTGTGTTGAAAGAATCACCCTCACCATGTTTAGCTTGGTTCTGTGCTTGGATGCTATAATCAATGTAGCTGTCAAACACTGCATGCATTCTACGGACGCCAAAGTCCATTGTGATACAGATACACATAATACATTATTTAGAGTCAACCAGACAGAGAAGAAGGATACATAGGAGTCCGAGAACCAAACCTACTTTTACTAATGAAACAAATTTTTAACGTGTTTGAATTATAAACTCCAAAACACGGGAACACCTCTATTTGACGGATAAGGCTAAGGGAAAATGTCTTACCCCGAAACACACCGACTAAACTCAGTGGCACAGGTGAGACTTGAACCCAGTTCCTCTATTTGCAAGTCTACCATGATATAAACTGGGCCACGCCAGTTTCAAAATCTGAACATGAGTGATAATTCACGACTCATCACGCAGAGGACAAATAGATGATGCTAGTAGATGAGACTATTGGTTACTGACTTTTCATGAACGTTTGTGGAGAAATTGTCACTAAAGCCTTACAGCATATTCTTTGGGAAAAGAAACCATTTGTCACTCCATGTTTTGAATTTATGAAGTACTTTGTTAATTCATTATCACTGCTCTCCAATTTTCAATTCATTTTTTTTTTCATCTTGTTACACTTTTTGTTAGTAAGTCCATGTCAAAAAATGTGAGGCAAGTTTTTTCCTTTGTCAATGTTAAATCAGGAACGCAACCATATATGAAAGACGTCTATCACCAGCAAATCGTGCATGTAATACTATATAGTTCATCTTCTTTCATAGACCGAAAGGTTCAGGAAACGCAGACCTATGCCATAAGCAGGATAAACGTTAATTATGTTGTAGTTCTCTTGCTCACTTATTGTTAACATTGTTAAGCGTTAAACATTACATTATTAAAACAATCCTAATCTTTAAACGATGTGTATATAAACAATTTGTGATGCAAAGGGTTTATTCTATAAAAGTGCATTTTTGCACTCAAATTAACCTTTGACCTTAGTTTTGGCCCTTTTTGTATGCCATATACGCTCCCTTAAAGTTTAACAAACACCATTTTATATTTAAGGATATTTCTTTTAAATATAAAATACTTTAAATTATTATTTTTGAACATTTTGCGTAATTAATAAATACTTGTAATTTGGCCCATCCTGGACACCATTTTGGATATCTCTGTATGTCCTTGACTTCAGTCAAATTTAATTTATTTAAAGCACTCTTTCTTACAATTGTTTGGATGTATAATAATGTGTGTTATACCAAAAATTGTCCCAGCACTAACTTTTTTTATAGTTAATTGTCATTTGTTGCACTCATTTGACATTTTGACCTAAATTTCGACCCCTAAATTATCAAAGATGAACGTTTTTAAAATTGTTTTAAAGTTTAACAAATACCATTTGATATTTAAAGATATTTCTTTTAATATGAAATACCGAACATGCTCGCATTTTGCGTAATTAATAAATACTTGTAATTTGGCGCCATCTTGGAAGATATCTCTACATGTCCTCAACTTAGGTCATATTTAAAAAACTATTTCTTACAATTGTTTTGGTATATAATAACGTGTGTTATACCAAAAATTGTAGTCCAGGTACCAACCTTTGTATAGTGAATTTATTGCAATAATTTGACCTTTTGATTTAGATTTTGACCCCTAAATTATAAAACGTGAGCATTTTTAAAACTTATTTTAAAGTTTAACAAATGCCATTTTATATTTAGCATATTTTTTTTAAATATAAATTGCCTTAAGTTATTATTTTTTGAACATGCTCACATTTTTCATAATTAATAAATACTTGTAATTTGGCGCAATCTTGGACGCCATCTTGGATATCTCCACATGTTCTCGATTTAGATCAAATTTAAATTCATTTATGTAACGAACTCCTTCTTACAATTGTTTTGATGTATAATAATGTGTGTTATTCCAAAGATTGTTGTCTCAGCACTAACTTATGTATAGTCAATTGTCATTTGTTGCACTAATTTGACCTTTTGATCTAGATTTTGACCCCTAAATTATAAAAGGCGAACATTTTTGAAATGTAATTTACTTCCTATGAAATAGTCAGTTAGTTTTGTAACCATTTACTGAGTTTTGAGGAAAAAACTATTCCTACATTCATTGTTCAGTTTTATATCGGAAACAAAAGCGGCCAAAAACTTCAAACTATGCCGAGCATTTTGATGTATGATAGTGCTTGATATACCTCAGGTCCGGTACCCCTTGACATATGCATCTTTTCAGCTCATTGTTGCTCTATCATTCGGTACTTTGTGCGAGTAGTGCAGTCAGTGTCCGGTTGGCGCCAAATACAACCCGACAACACGACACGATATTGCGGTACGACATCATGACATCATTGTATCGCAATGTGGCGTTGTTGCATTGTCGCGCACGACAATGCGACATTCTTTCAATTGTCGTAATGTCGCCAACGACATCGCGACAATTGAAAGAATGTCGTTGGCGACATTACGACAATGTGACATAATGTCCGTTGTCATACCCGACACGACACGACATCGCGATAATTATGTCACCCACGACGAGGCGACATTCTATCTCCCCAACTGGACGCCGTAGAGTAGAAGAAAGAATTGAAATCAAAAATACTGAAATAGCAGTAAGGAATGATATAAGGAATACAAAGGTGAACGTAAGGCAGCATTAGGAGTTCAGAGATTATAAGACTAGAGAAATGTTAGTAAGAGTGTACTCAGGAGTAAAAAGATTACCCAAACTAACAATGTGAAGAAGCAATAGTGCCATGTGAGATAAAAGTAAGATATAGGAAAGGGCTTAGTCCTCCACGATCGGTGACCAAGCAAAGAGGAAAACGACCATATCCACATGAGATCGGTCATCAAAAGGTTGATCAACCATTTGGTAATCTACCTATATAATATTCTTTACGAATATGTTTGCTGTGTTTCAGGTATGCAGACCTATATGTATACCTGACATAAAAAGTTTATCCTGTAACCTAAATTTGCATAACTTAAATGGAATCAGGAAGTTTCTGAGATACACATCGTTTGTACTATTATTTCCTCTGAATATGAAAGTAGATAGCCTTCCTATTATCGAAAATAATTGCTGAATATGTCTCACAGTTGAAAACGGGACACATGTACTTATTATGAAATTAAACACTGAAATTCCTTGATTGCAAAACGTTTCATGTACGTTTGTAGTTACTTCCGGTTGATAAAGCTGTTTGTTAAGGTCATAACCTCAAGTAATCAAGGGGTACATAGAGTGAAAAAGGAGAAAACAATGTACGGTTGTTATACCTATTAACAAAACAAATGTATGAACTAAAAAGGATACTCATTTCCATGGCTTGCATTTCTTTGTGAAAAAATAAATCAATGTAGCCTTTCATATGTAAATTGTAATGCGTTCACTGTCAAAGGTGAATCTTGACCATAATATTTGCATGGTAATTGTTTTCAAGTTGGTGCTAATCTATGAATGAAGGAATTTATTTAGTAGTGCCCGTGTACACGGCTGGTAATCATTGAATGCTCCATCGCCATTTCTGAGGTTGTTCAAACACCAAAATTAAAGGTTTCGTGTGTGTTTTTTACTTAAGCAAAATGAATGTCCTTTAACTAAACGATGCACAATGTTAAACAGTGGGATATTATAAACGAGCCATTGGTATATTTATTAAAATATACATGTTTACACGGAAGAAGAAGCAGAAGCAGCAGAAACAGAAGCAGAAGAAGAAGAAGACGACGACGAAGAAGAAGAAGAAGAAGAAGAAGAAGAAGAAGAAGAAGAAGAAGAAGAAGAACAACAACAACAACAACAAGAGGAGTAGGAGAAGGCTTGTCCAGTGGGTAGAAGGGTATTAATTAGACAGATGTGATTATAAGATAAAGATGAAAATATTTGGATGAATCTCTGCCTACTTTATAATACCATTGATATTTGGCTGTTTTCTTTTGGTAATTTTCAAACTTAGATTTTCTCTACTCGAAACTCGATATTGTCCTCTCGAAACTCGATTTTCTCTACTCGAAACTCGATATTGTCTACTCGAAACTAGATTTTCTCTACTCGAAACTCTGTATTCTCTACTCAAAAATCGATATTCTCCAATCGAAGCTCGATTTTCTCTACTCAAAACTCAATTTTCTCTACTCGAAACGACATTTTCCACTATAAATTCGGAACCTAAAAAAATGTGAACACTTTGTACACATCTTCAACATGACACTATGAATACATCTGATAAAGGTCCATAGTGCTCTGGTTTATATTTCTTTGAATTATTTTCCTTCAAGGTATTAGGTCTACAACAATGAAACGACGGGCGTATACGCTCATCTTGGCGATGATGCTCTTGTTTTTTTACATGGGACATTTCATAAAAAATACCTGAAGCCGTTAATCCATAACCACTATCACAATCCAGTTTATGCGGACATACATACAGAGGGACAGACAGACGGAGAGTACATTCATAGTCCCCCCTGTATAAAATATACCATCCTATCTAGTTTGCCATAAGCTATCTACACAGCATATGTCATTCTTTACACAAGTTATTGTCCAGAAACTTTTCTTTTCTTTCTAATTTTAGTTACAGAGATCTCGACCTCAAATGCAATCCCCACGGTTTCTTTTCATATAAGTCTTTTTATGTAAGTCCGACAGTAGACGACAAAATCTAAAATTATCGTCCACACAATGTGTTCTCATCGTTTTGATATATTTAAGGTATGCTGATTCTGAATCGGATTCATTGGCATCATTGAGGAATAGAAATATCCAAGATGGCTTCAAAGTGACATTCATATGACAATAGCTTGGCTTTTGCATTAGCTAGAACCATCATTTTGGTGTCTGTGACTAAGGTTTTGGGACCATTGAATCCATTTCTGACCCCACTTTACTTATAGTTTAAATACAAATATCCAAGATGCATTTTGGTATATTAATAAGAAGTTATTCATCACGTACTTTCTGAGTGTGAAGTAAGATATAGGAAAGGGGCTTGGACCTCAACGACCAATGACCAAGCATTAAGGAGAACGACCATAACCACATAGGAGCGGCCGTTTAAAGGTTGATCATCCATTTGGCAATCTACCTAACCAATATTGGCAACTAGGCCTTTTGGCGAGGTTTTCAATAGTAGTTTATATATAATAACCAATTTAGTAGTAATTTAAATAATGTTACTAATGCTTATCAATCTCGCACGGATGGCAGGATCCAAGCAGACGCAAGACATGGCAATAGATGGTTGGCAGGGACACAAGAAGATTAACTTGGCAGAGGCTGAGTGATGGAAACACAGGGGGAATAAGCTCATGTTGGTCTATTTTATAAAATTCAATCGAAGATTATTAATAATAATATTATTTTCCAGCGCCAGCGCGTCATCATTTCTTAAAAATAATTTAATTTAATATGTACATATATACATAATCCATGCTGTGTCTGCTTAATGCTCCCTGTGATGTGTTAGTAGTATAAGGTTTTATTTTCCCTCGCCCTCGGCAACTAGGCCTTTTGGCGAGTTTTTCAATAGTAGTTTATTTATAATAACCTTAGTAGTTTAAATAATGTTACTAATGCTTATCAATCCCGCACGGATGGCAGGATCCAAGCAGACGCGAGACATGGCAATAGATGGTTTGCAGGGACACAAGAAGATTAACTTGGCAGAGGCTGAGTGATGGGGACACAGGTGGAATAAGCTCATGTTGGTCTATTTTATATATATAATTCAATCGAGGATTATAAATAATAATTTTATTTTCCAGCGCCAGCGCGTCACCATTTCTTAAAAATGATTTAACTTAATATTTACATATATACATAATCCATGGTGTGTCTGCTTCATGCTCCCTTCCAAAGGGAATGGACTTATAATTATAAGCATATAATATTAAAAAAGAAATCGTTAAAATGTCCAGTGTTGTTAGTAAGACATCACTCCAAATCTCTCAATATAAAATAATTCAGTATGAGTTTTACGCTTATGAGAGAAAAAACGTTAAATGGAGTGTGTCCCTCTGCCAAAGCCACGGGGAGGCCACACTGCGGAGGGCATGAAGCAGAGGTATACATAGGTTTTACATGTTAATATTATGTACCCCGTTATCCCGATGTATGCGTCAGATCAAACTAAAAATAGCATCTTCCCAGCTGTCGATATAAAATCAATGTGAAGTAATAAGCATATATAAAACTAAACAGGACAGCCAGAAATTTCTATTAACTTAACTGTTTATATAAAACAACCAAATATTAAAATCTCACACCGGGGCTGGTGGGGGCATACAAAGTAGTGTTACATGGAATTATACGACATAAGGGAGTGGGAGTGGATGGAGTGAAGGGAAATATGTAACTTAGTAATATTATTGTTTATAAGATAAACATTTAGGACATTTTTAGGACATATTTAATAAGCATCTCCATGACACCAAAAGTATAGGGTTGACCCCACACTCATCCTGTCATGGAGTCCTATCAAAAGTCAGCTAGACATGTCCACGACGCCATGAGGTAGGGCAGTCCCCACACTCACTTAGTCGTGGCGCATTATATATATAAAAGTATGTGATTGGTCCTGGACCGTTGTGCCTGCGTTGTCATCAGACTCAAAAATCGCCCCAACGCGTCCACCGGATCAGTCCCATATTATAATTGTATCAATTAAGTAGTTTATAATATTCGTATGAAAAATAATGTACGTCTCTGTGTTGACTACCACCCAGAGAGCCAGTACAGCGACCGTCTAACCAGGTGGCAGTCAGTACTGAGTATGACCAAATGTTATTCATAAGAAGTTTATATATTATGTTGTTACTTACGTAGACTAATAAGTAATCATATGACGTTTATATAATGTTAAATATGACGATTATCTGCACTCCAATAGAAAGAGTTTACAATTTGGTAAAATTATACTGAATAAACGAATTTAAATCAAACCATCAGTGTTTTCGAGCCCAGCAGACAAAACATACAAGCTAATCCACTGTGCCGTCCAACATTGTAGTTTTAGTCTAAATCTTCTTTTCAAATTGTGTGCCCAGGATGAAAGAACTGAGAGCGCTAAATACTTGAACTCTATGTTTTTTGATAGGATCTAAAATGTTAGTTAAATTAAAGGGTAATGATAAGTTTAGCAATTTTAATTTTAAGATATCTCTCTGTATTTCAAACTGACTACAATCTAGTAAATAATGATCCGTAGTAAAATTGACTAAGCAGTTAGGACAATCCTTATGAAGGTCGTTAATTATGTGGCTGCCTAAACTAGCCGGTAATAGATTGTACCCCATTCTCAGTCTTGTAATTACTTTATCGATAAGCCTATTGGTAGAAAATGGTTCCTGAATTTTCAAGTTTGTTTTAAGTCTAGAGAACGTATGGAACTTGTTAATTTGATTAGTTAAATAATGATCTACTTTCTTGTTTATTATTTTCCGAATTTGTGAGTAAATTTCATTATGTCCTAAAGGGATTGGTTTGTCAACGACAATGGTGTCCAAGCCTGTTTCGGCTTTTTCGTTACCGACTATACCAACATGAGCCGGGCACCACTCCAAGTTTACAGAAAGTTTTAAAATATGGCAATCATTTAATTTATATAGAATATTTGTCAGAAGATCAGGGCGAGTTCTACTCGTTCTGTCTTTAATAGCCATAAGACTTGAAAGCGAGTCTGAGAAAATAACTGAGAATGGAGGCTTGTATTTAATAATCCATTTAAGGGCTCTGTCTATAGCGACTAGCTCCGCGGTAAAAATTGAGAGACCGTCAGAGATTCTAGTAATTTAGTAAAAAAATTTGTTGGTATAACAAAGGCTGATGCTACACGTCCTGAGACAGGATCTTTGGAACCATCTGTATAAATTTGTAAAAAGTTATTATATTTACTATCCTTATATTGTAGGAAGTTCAGTTTAATTTCTGATGCTTCACCGTTTTTGTTTATTATAGAGGAAAGGGAAATGTCTACATTAGGTTGAATTAGAGTCCATGGAGGGACCTCTCCTACTGAAAAATCTGCAATTTGATATTGGTCTAGGTCATATTCCTCTATTAAATTATAAATGGTTGTGCCGAATGGCTTGGGATTTTTACTAAATCTATTAAGACATTGAGTATTTACAAAAATATTATTTACTGGATTTGATTCCTTTTTTGTCTGGACCCTGGCCCAGAAACGAAGCATCTGTTCTTCTCTATGAATATGTAATGGCAAAACGCGGGCCTCATGTTCCAAAATATGCTGTGGAGTAGAATTTAGGGCTCCCAGTGCAATTCTAAGACATTTATTTTGTAATATATCGAGTCGATGAAGTAGTGATTTTGAGGCACATGAATATACATGGGATCCGTAATCAAGTTTGGATCTTATTAAAGTTTTATATAAAAGTGTTAATGATTTTTTATCGGATCCGAAATCAGTACCTTTTAGCATTCTTAATACATTTAAATCCTTTTCGCATTTGTTTAAAAGGTTATATATATGGACTGTAAAATGTAACCTTCTATCCCAGATAAGGCCTAAAAAAGTAACTGTGTTACTAAATATAATTTTAGTATTACCCAGAAAAAGATCTGTAGAAGTGTGGGCGGTATTTCCAAATATAACCCCTGTAGTTTTACTAGTGGAGATTTTAAATCCCCATTTTTTTAGCCTAATCCCAAATTAAGTTTAGTCCCTTTTGTGCTTTAGCTTGTAATTTATCTATACGTTTCCCAGAAATCCATGCGCCACTATCATCTGCAAATTGACTAACGACCAAACCGGAATCTTGAACTACATTAGGTAGGTCATTAATTAGAATGTTAAAAAGGAGCGGAGAAATAATAGATCCTTGTGGAGTACCACGTTCTAATAGTTCTTCTTCAGAAAGATCTTCATCAACCTTTACTTGAATTTGTCTATCCTGGAGAAAGGCCTTGACAAAATAAAAACAGTTTCCTCGAATTCCGAAGTCAAATAATTTGGATAATATTCCAGTATGCCAGGCTAGATCGAAAGCCGCCTGGAGATCAAGAAAGATGGCTAGAACAGATCGGCTCTTGTTTTTAGCAAATAAGATGTCATGTTGTAATCGGGCTAGCTGATCTTGAGTGCTACGCCCTTTTCTAAATCGTGACTGAAATTTATTAATCAAACCCTTAGATTCTAAAAAGTGTTCAGGTCGGTTTTTAACCATAAATTCCATTAGTTTACTTGGATGTAAAGTTAAACTGATGGGTCGAAAAGATTGTGGGTCGTTGGGTTTTTTATTAGGTTTATGTATTGGAATGGCACAGGCCAGTCTCCAGGTTTCAGGATAGCTATTAGAAGACCATATTTTATTATATAGAGTAAGCCAAATATTTAAAGTAGAATCCGGCATATGTTTGAATAATTGATATGAGAGTTTATCGGGTCCCACGGCTGAATTTTTCCTGCTAGCAATTGCATCTTTTAATTCCATTAGAGTAAATGGTGTATTTAAGGTGGAATCGTCATCTTCAATATTATTATTATTTATTTTATTTTTAAATTCGGTTTCAAAGACCGTCTGATAATTGATCGTTGCCTCTGAAAGATTTTCTTTGCTTGAAACTTTGGCAAAGTGTTTAGCTAGTAAATTAGCTTTGTCTTTGTTAGTTGTGGCATTATTGAATTTTGTTTTAAGAAGGGGAATACTGGATAAAGAGTTGCCACGTATTTTATTACTTTTATCCCAAAATGTTTTTGAATTGTTTTGTTTTAAGGAACAAGTATTAATGAATGTTTCCCAGTTATTTTTCTTGGCTTGGGTTATAACTGTTTTAGCTTCCTGTTCCGCCTTTTTATAATTTAATAGATTTATTTCAGAGGCGTCCTTTTTAAATTTATTCAGAAGATATTTTCTATTTTTAACTGCTACTTTGCATTCTAAATTCCACCATGGGACATTTTTCTTTTTGGGGTTGTTATTATATGTTGGAATACGTTCATGCATAATATTAAGAAGATTATCGGTTAACTTGTTATTAAAATTATTGATATTATCAGATTGTATATTATCTAGATTAATATCTTTACATAATATATTAAAAAGATCCCAGTCTGCCTTATTGAAATTGAACTTGTTTTGATTATAACTTTCTTGATTAATTTGTGTTGTGTTACAGGTAGGCATACGTATATGTATATATAACATAAAACATTTATCCTGTAACATAAATTTACATAACCTAAATTGAATCAGGAAGTTCTAAAAGTATCATCAAGAAATGTCTTGAGAATACTCATATGTCGTATTTGAACGTGTGTAACACCCCTTGTTATTAACCTATACATCAGGCATACATAGTTGTGGCGTGTCAGAAAAAACGCTTTATTTACGCATTCAGTCACTTCCGGTTGATTTCCTTGTTATTGATATATTTATATCCACTTAGAAATCATACTCTCAGATATACCATTGCTTTCATCGCGATCATGTGATTTTGCACCTGAGTGAGCACTAAATGCCATTAGTTGTGAAAAACATATCCCAATATTATTGTAAAAGACATGTTTTTACAGACTGACCTTAACATCTTATGTGCAGTTAACGTCAATGTCAAATATTAATATTAATTGAATGTTGTTGGACGGCTCATCAACACTTTGAATTGTATTTAGAGCCACTCCAGAGAGAAGGAAAGAATACATAGCAATCCTGGAACCTGACCTTCACTTACTAACGAATATATTCCTATGGTTCATTATCGTGCTCGGACGATAAACTCCGATACACGGGCCCGCACGGTTGACGTCCTCATCTGGTGTCGGTGAGGCTTGAATCCAGGTCTTCCGGATTTCAAGTCGACCGTGCTATCCATGGGCCCTGGTTATATAAAGAACCATACGAATCTATGATTGTAATAGCAAGACAGATAGTTGTTTGTGTGTATATCTCCAAAATATGTGCTAAATGTTTTCCATTTCTTCATTACCAACTATAAATTTTAAATTTGATTTTATATTTATTAAAATAAGATATCGATTAATTGCAAGAATTATAAGTAATATTCTTATTTGTAACCATTGCAGCTGAGTATCTTTAGTAACCAGCTAAGTATCGTTAGCATATATTTGGTCTAAAACAGGCTTTCGATCGATTCCATCACATACGACTTCTAAACAGCTTGATATGTATGGACAAAAGGCAACACTTCATTGGACCCAATCGTTTATGTAAAATAGAAGCCCACCGGCATATTCGATGGTGCGATATCAGACAAAGCACCGGTAGTCAGCGGCGTCCCGCAGTGCACTGTACTAGATCCACTGCTCTTCGTGCTCTTTATGATTGATCTGCCAGACTGTGTCAACTCTAACACCAGAATATTTGCAGGAGAGAACATAATATATACAGCTTTCAATACTGCAGAGGACAGTACCAAGCAAGCTACAGGACGACTTAAAGAGGCTAGACGGATGGGACCATGCATGAGAACATCACACGCTGACAAATGCAGCATCCTTGGGGCCAGCATGCTCTCTCTCCAGCCACATTTGACTACGGATTCAAGGACCAAGTACTATAAGTTGTTAGTAAAGTCTAAGTTTACAAACAAGGAAAATAAAAAGATAAATAATAATAATTGTTTCCTAATTTATCATCCGCATATCAATGTTGATGTATCAAAGAAGCTATATGGCAAATATCAGCAGCCTACTATGCATAGTTGATGAAATGCATGTATTGCACAAACTTCGCCCAACAACTTTCACGTTGATATTGGTGTAAAAATTATAAGTCCACAAACGATGAAACAAATAGATATATTAATATTTGTTACCCAATTTATCTTCAGCATATTAATGTTAATGTATGAAAGAAGCTGTATGGCCAATATGAGCAGCCTAATATGCATAGTTGATGAAATATATGCTTACAAATAGTTACCTCAAAAATGTTAACGTTGGAGTGGGGGAAATACATACGCTGACGCTGACGCCAGGGCTATAGCAATACCTCTCCCCCACTTTGTGTAGGCAAGCTAAAAATCCCTGCAGGGGTTTGTCCAGATACGAAATTGCGTACTTGTTTTTGACCTATGAACTGCAAGTGTGACCTTGACCTTTGAGGTACGGACCTTGGTTTTTGTGCGCGACGCATCGTCTTCTTATTGTAATCACTTGTGCCAAGTTATTTAAAAATCCCTGCAGGGGATGTGACGTTACGGTCTGGACACGAAAATACGAACCTAATTTTGACCTATGAACTGCAATTGTGACCTTGGCCTTTGAGGTACGGACCTCGGTTTTCCGCGCGACACATCGTCTTGTTATGTTGATCACTTGTGCCAAGTTAATTAAAAATCCATGCAGAGGTTTTGAAGGTACAGTCCGGACACGAACAGCGGATTGACGGACGGACGGACTGACGGACAGAAAGATGGTGCGATTACTATATGCCGAAACCTTTCGGGGTCATAAAAATCTATATTATTATAACTATATATATACTAATAGTTATAGAAATATAGATTTTTTTTTTTAATTTGTGTTTTTAATGTTTGTTTAGTATTTAAATGATGTTTTCACACATCATTGTTGTTGTCCTCCTGAAAAGGTCCAGTCTAAGTCTAAGCTACTCCCCGAATACATGTGATCAAGTCATTATATAATTCATATTATGTAAAATAAGAACTCCTTAAAAGAAGGTTGTATTAGTAGTTGTAATGTTCAAAACATGTTCATAACCTTCTCTATTCATCTCTATTCATATGGCATTATTAAAAACAGTAGTCATGTTTTCCGTTAAATTTTGGTACTGCGGTGCATCTCTCACTATTAATTTCAATGCAGACTTTTGCCGTTTGCATGTGTCGCTTTGTGTATAATAGTATAAAGTGTGAAAAGCACATTTCTTATTCGGCTGTGAGTTTGCTGAGTAGTTTATGAGCTGGTTTCTATCATGACCAGTATGCACACGTATTTTCAGTTTGAACGTATTTGGACTCGTAATAACTGCATTTGTTACACTCATCTGCTCATGTTTGCTGCACAGAGAGCATACACTAGCAATCTTGTGGCAGTTTCTTCTTAGAGAAGAGCTCTTCAACGTAACCAACATTATTACTGCTAAAACTGTAAGGCATAACCCTGAATACCATCTCAAATGACCATAGTATGATTTTTATTCAACAAAGCTGGAGTGTTTTGGAGAATACAAGATGTAGAATCTTTGAATTTACTGTCAGTCAGCATCATGTTCTGGATATTGTTTTCAAATCAGGTAGATAGTGACATCGGTTGTGTTGAAAGAATCACCCTCACCATGTTTAGCTTGGTTCTGTGCTTGGATGCTATAATCAATGTAGCTGTCAAACACTACATGCATTCTACGGACGCCAAAGTCCATTGTGATACAGATACACATAATACATTATTTAGAGCCAATCAGAGGACTCCGAGAACCAAACCTACTTTTACTAATGAAATGAAGTTTTAACGTGCTTGAATTATAAACTCCAATACACGGGAACACCTCTGTTTGCGGATAAGGCTAAGGGAAAATGTCTTACCCCGAAACACACCGACTAAACTCAGTGGCACAGGTGAGACTTGAACCGTGGTCCTCTAGTTGCAAGTCTACCATGATATAAACTGAGCCACGCCAGTTTCAAAATCTCAACATGTGTGATAATTCACGACTCATCACGCAGAGGACAAGTAGATGAGACTGTTGGTTACTGACTTTTCATGAAAGTTTGTGGAGAAATTGTCTCTCACTCCATGTTTTGAATTATTCAGAATTTATGAAGTACTTTGTTAATTCATTATCACTGCTCTCCAATTTTCAATTCATCTTTTTTTTGCATCTTGTAAAGCTTTGTGTTAGTAAGTCCAAGTCAAAAAATTCGAGGCAAGTTGTTTCCTTTGTCAGTGTTAAATCGGGAACGCAACCATATATGAAAGACGTCTATCACCAGCAAATCGTGCATGTAATCCTATATAGTTCATCTTCTTTCATAGACCGAAAGGTTATGGATACGTAGACCTATGCCATAAGCAGCATAAACGTTAATTATGTTGTTGTTCTCTTACTCACTTACTGTTAACATTGGTAAGCGTTAAACATTACATCATTAAAATAATCCTAATCTTTAAACGATGTGTATATAAACAATTTGTGATGCAAAGGGTTTATTCTACAAAAGTGGATTTTTGCACTCAAATTACCCTTTGACCTTAGTTTTGGCCCTTTTTGTATGCCATAAACGCTCACTTAAAGTTTAATAAATACCATTTTATATTTAAGGATATTTTTTTTAAATATAAAATACCTTAAATTATTATTTTTTGAACATTTTGCGTAATTAATAAATACTTGTAATTTGGCGCCATCTTTGACGCCAATTTGAATATCTCTGTATATCCTTGACTTCAGTCAAATTTAATTTATCTAAAGCACTCTTTCTTACATATGTTTGGATGTATATTAATGTGTGTTATACCAAAAATTGTCCCAGCACTAACTTTTTTATAGTTAATTGTCATTTGTTGCACGTATTTGACATTTTGACCTAAATTTTGACCCCTAAATTATAAAAGGTGAACGTTTTTAAAATATTTTTTAAAGTTTAACAAATACTATTTTATATTTAAAGATATTTTCTTTTAATATGAAATAACGAACATGCTCGCATTTTGTGTAATTAATAAATACTTGTTATGTGGCGCCATCTTGGAAGATATCTCTGCATGTCCTCAACTTAGGTTATATTTAAAGAACTATTTCTTACAATTGTTTTGGAATATAATAATGTGTGTTATACCAAAAATTGTAGTCCGGGTACTAACCTTTGTATAGTTAATTGTCATTTATTGCAATAATTTGACCTTTTGATCTAGATTTTGACCCCTAAATTATAAAACGTGAGCATTTTAAAACTTATTTTAACGTTTAAAAATGCCATTTTATATTTAGCATACTTTTTTTAAATATAAATTACTTTAAATTATTATTTTTTGAACATGCTCACATTTTTCATAATTAATAAATACTTGTAATTTGGCGCCATCTTGGACGCCATCTTGGATATCTCCACAAGTTCTCGATTAAGATCAAATTTAAATTCGTTTATGTAGCGAACTCCTTACAATTGTTTTGATATATAATAACGTGTGTTATTCCAAAGATTGTTGTCTCAGCACTAACTTTTGTATAGTCAATTGTCATTTGTTGCACTAATTTGACCTTTTGATCTAGATTTTGATACTTAAATTATAAAAGGCGAACATTATTGAAATGTATTTTACTTCCTATGACATAATCAGTTAGTTTTGTTACCATTTACTGAGTTTTGAGGAAAAAACTATCCCTATTTTCATTGTTCAGTTTTATATCAGATTTCTAAACAAAAGCGGCCATCTTGGACACCATCTTTAATTGCGGAGCTAGTACCAAAAGTTTCAAATTGATGCCGGTAGTCCCAAAAACTTCAAACTATGCCGAACATTTTGATGTATGACAGTGCTTGTTATACCTCAGGTCCGGGAACCCCTTGACATATGCATATTTTTAGCTCATTGTTGCTCTCACAGGGGGTCGGCACGGTGTTGGGATGGTGTTTAAATGGTTTGGTATAGAGTCCTAAAACCCCAAATATCGAAAACCCATATTACTAAGTATACATATTAACAAGGGGTCCGGCTTCCAAAATGCCATTCTGTGCAGAGAACATGTGTAACTGGCCAGAAAATAAAGGATTAACATGATAAGCTATTCACATAGAGCTCTATTTCAAGCAATAACACATATGTATCTAAAAACCATATTCATTTGTTCGTAACATGTACCACCTTTTGACACCAGACAACCGAAATGACTAATTTACACCAAAATATCTAAGTAGGAAGAGATCGCGTAACACCACTCCACCTCACTAAAACGAGCTTCCCGCTAACGGTGCAGTCAAAAACGCAACATGCGTTTTTGCATGCTGCCTTCTCGGGAAGCTCGTTTTAGTGAGGTGGCGTGTTGTTACGCGATCTCTGCCTACTTAGATATGTTGGTGTAAATTAGTCGTTTCGGAGGTCTGGTGTGAAAAGGTGGTACATGTTATGAACAAATGAATATGATTTTTAGATACACACGTTTTATGGCTTGAAATAGAGCCCTATGTGAATGGATTATCATGTTAATCCTTTATTTTCTGGCCAGTTACACATGTTCTCTGCACAGAATGGCATTTTGGAAGCCGGACCCCTTGTTAATATGTATACTTAGTAATATGGGTTTTCGATATTTGGGGTTTTAAACACCATCCCAACACCGTGCCGACCCCCTGTGGTTGCTCTACTATAAATCATTCGGTACTTTGTGAGAGTAGTACAGTGTCCGGTTGGCGACAGATACAACCCGACAATGCGACATCACGATACGATCAACGCGACATTGCGATACGACATCATTGTATTGCAATGTCGCAATACAATGATTCAAGCACGAAAATGTGCAATTTTGAGCCAACGACATCGCGACAATTGAAAGAATACCGTGTTGTCGTTGGCGACATTACGACAATGTGACATAATGTCTCGTTGTCATACGCGACAAAGCACACGACATCGCGACAATTATGTCACGATGTCGTATCTCAATGTCGCCCCAACTGGACACCGTAGAGAAGAAGAAATAATTGAAATGAAAAAAATGATATAAGGAATACAAAGGGGAACGTAAGCCAGCATTAGCAAAAGTGTACTCAGTAGTAAAACGATTACACAAACTAACAATGTGAAGAAGCAATAGTGCCATGTGAGATAAAAGTAAGATATAGGAAAGGGCTTAGTCCTCCACGACCGGTGACCAAGCAAAGAGGTGAACGACCATATCCACAAAGATCGGTCATCAAAAGGTTGATCAACCATTTGGTAATCTACCTATATAATATTCTTTACGAATATGTTTGCTGTGTTTCAGGTATGCAGACGTATATGTATACCTGACATAAAACGTTTATCCTGTAACCCAAATTTGCATAACTTAAATTGAATCAGGAAGTTTCTGAGATATTCATCGTTTGTACTATTATTTCCTCTGAATATGAAAGTAGATAGCTTTCCTATTATCGCAAATAATTGCTGAATATGTCTCACAGTTGAAAACGGGACACATATAGTTATTAGGAAATTAAACACTGAAATTCCTTGATTGCAAAACGTTTCATGTACGTTTGTACTTACTTCCGGTTGATAAAAGTGTTTGTTAAGGTCATAACCTCAAGTAATCAAGGGGTACATAGAGTGAAAATGGAGAAAACAATGAACGGTTGTTATAACTATTAACAAAACAAATATATGAACTAAAAAGGATACTCATTTCCATGGCTTGCATTTCTTTGTGAAAAAATAAATCAATGTAGCCTTTCATATGTAAATTAGAATGCATTCACTGTCAAAGGTGAATCTTGACCATAAGATTTGCATGGTAATTGTTTTCAAGTTGGTGTTAACCTAAGAATGAAGGAATTTATTTAGTAGTGTACGTCTTTTTTTTCTTTTTTTTTGTCATAAATATGAAAGTACTTGTTTAACTTTATATTATCACACACTATAAGGAATTATCTCTTTATCTGTTCTGTCGCTTACTCGCCATTGCTTTCATCTCGATTATGAGAAGAAGAAGAAGAAGAAGAAGAAGAAGAGGGAAGGAGGAGGCTTATCCAATGGGTAGAAGGGTATTAATTAGACAGATGTGATTATAAGATAAAGATGAAAATACTTGGATACATCTCTGTTACCTTTATAACACCATTGCTGCTCATATTTGACCGTTTTCTTTTGGTAATTTTCAAACTAAGATTTTCTCTACTCAAAACTCAATTTTCTCTACTCGCAACTCGATTTTCTCTACTCGAAACTAGACATTCTCTACTAGAAACTCGATAATTAGAAATGTGAACACTTTGAACACATCTTCAACATTACACGATGAATACATCTGATAAAGGTCCATGGTGCTCAGGTTTATATTTCTTTGAATTATTTTCCTTCAAGGTATTAGGTCTACAACAATGAAACGACGGGCGTATATGCTCCGCTTGGCGATGCTCTTGTTTTTTTACATGGGACATTTCATAAAAAATACCTGAAGCCGTTAATCCATTATCTCATAATACAGTTATCGAAGATGGAACAAGAAAAAAAGGCTCCAAACGGCCAAATTAAAATGAAACAAAGAAATATAAAAAGATCGGACAGGGAAAGTAGCATTCAAGGAGGACAGTCAACCACAAAACACAGAAACAAACACGCAAACAGACAAACAAAAAGGCAAAAGCAATAATAAATGCAAACGACATCAGAAACACAAAAGGGTTGACAATAGGGCTACCGCCTCGGAACGGTCAGTGGCAAAGTAGGCCACTGGGGGGTTTAAACCGGTTCTAGGGTGCACCAAACCTCACACTTACCCTACTGTCATCCCATTAAAACAGGACAGTGTAAATAAAGAAATCCCCGCCATGATCTAATCTCTAACCAACAAGGCAGCATCAATAGGCAATATAAGTAAAACACAAATATGCTCGTGTAAATATAATACAAAAAAAACAATAGCATAGAAAGCCCCAATGAAGGTACTCAATGACTTGGCAGAAGCCATAGCAGTAAGAGAATAAACCATTAAGGGCACGACAAGAAAAAACTTACAGGGGCACATTTCGTAAAATTTGTGGAGGTGTTAGTACTGTCCACTATCACAATCTAGGTTTTGCGGACATACAGACAGAGGGACAGACAGACGGAGAGTAAATTTATTGTCCCCACTGTATAAAATATACCATCCTATCTAATTTCCCATAACCTATCTACACAGCAAGTTGCGTATCAATATCTCATTCTTTACACAAGTTATTGTCCAGAAACCTTTTTCCTTTCTAATTTTAGTTACAGCAATCTCGACCTCAAATGCAATCCCAACGGTTTCTTTTCACATAAAGTCCGACAGGAGACGACAAAATCTAAATTTATTGTCTGCACAATGTTTTTTCATCGTTTTGATATACTTAAGGTATGCTGATTCTGAATCGAGGAAATAGAAATATCCAAGCTGGCTTCCAAGTTAGCTGTCGCACTCGTGACATTCAAATGACAATTGCTTGGCTTTTGCATTAACTAGAACAATCATTTTGGTGTCTGTGACTAAGGTTTTGAGATCAATGAATCCATTTAAATACAAATATTCAAGACGGCTGACATTAAAATTACAATATATTGGCTACTGCATTAGCTAGGACAATCATTTTGGTGTCTATGGCTAGTTTTTATGTGTGTGTGTATGTGGGGATGGTCGGAGTGGTCCAAGACTTAACAGAGCAGATTTGGTTCTAATTTATCATTCCTTACTAAAGTTACATTGCAGAAAAAAAATCTATGTTTAGTAACAGTGACCCCCACATAGTGAAGCAGAGGTGACAGTGAAGCAATGGTGATAATGAATCAGATGTGATAGTGAAGGAGTCATAGTAAGGTAGAGGATTATAGACATGAAACAACAACAGAAAGGCAGATAATTACAAAAAGTATATATACTAACACGTGCGAAAGCATTTTGGTAAATTAATAAGAAGTTATTCATCACGTACTTTCTGAGAGTGAAGTAAGATATAGGAAAGGGGATTGGACCTCCAAGACCGGTGACCAAGCATTGAGGAGAACGACATAACCACATAGAAGCGGTCGTTTAAAAGTTGATAAGCAATTTGGCAATCTACCAAACAGAATACTCTTTACGAATTTGAATGCTGTGTTGGTTGACTATTTCTAAGGTTTATAGTTCCTCTACCATATGATCCCCCGTTGACTCGGGATTATGTTTGGACTAAATTGTGTGCTGTGTTACAAGTATGCATGCGTATATGTATACATAACATAAAATATGTATCCTGTAACATAAATTTACATAACCTAAATTGAATCAGAGAGTTCTAAAAGTATCATCAAGAAATGTTATTAGCATACTCATATGTCGTATTTGAACGTGTGTAACAACCCTTGTTATTAACCTATACATCATGCATACATATTTTGTGGCATGTCAGCAAAAACGTTTTATTTACGCATGTAGTCACTTCCGATTGATTTCCTTGTTATTGGTGTATTTGTCGATATCCTCTGGGAAATCTTAATATCAGTTACACCATTGCTTTCATCTCGATTATGTGATTCTGCACCTGAGTGAGCAATAAATGCCATTAGTTGTGAGAAACATATCCCAATATCATTGTAAAAGACATGTTTTTACATACTGACCTTAACATCTTATGTGCAATTAACGTCAATGTCAAATAGTAATATCAATTGAATGTTGTTGGACCGCTCATCAACACTTTACATTGTATTTAGAGCCGCTCCAGAGAGAAGGAAAGAATACATAGCCATCCTTGAACCTGACCTACACTTCCTAACGAATATATTCCTACGGTTCATTAACGAGCTCGGACGACAGACTCCGATACACGGGCCCGCACGGTTGACGTCCCCATCTGGCGTCGGTGAGGCTTGAATCCAGGTTTTCCGGATTTCAAGTCGACCGTGCTATCCAATCCACTGAGCCCTGGTTATATTAAGAACCATAAGAATCTGTGATTGTAATAGCAAGAGAGATAGTTGTTTGTGTGTATATCTCCAAAAAAATGTGCTAAATGTTTTCCATTTCTTCATTACCAGCAATGCATTTTAAATCTGATTTTATATGTATTAATATAAGGTATCGATTAATTGCAAGAATTATAAGTAATATTCTTATTTGTAACCACTGAAGCTGAGTATCTTTAGTAACCATCTGAGTATCTTTAGCATAGGTTTGGTCTAACGCAGGCTTTCGATCGATTCCATCACATACGACTTCTAAACAGTTTGATATTTATGGGACAAGAGGCAATACACTTCATTGGACCCAATCCTTTATGTAAAATAGAAGCCCACCGGCTTATTTGATGGTGCGATATCAGACAAAGCACCGGTACTCAGCGGCGTTCCGCAGTGCACTGTACTAGTTCCACTGCTCTTCGTGCTCTTTATGATTGATCTGCCATATTGTATCAACTCTAACACCAGATTATTTGCAAGGAGAGAAGATAATATATACAGCTTTTAATACTGCAGAGGACAGTACCAAGCTACAGGACTTGAAGAGTCTAGCCTGATGGGACCATGCATGGGAACGTCACATGCTGACAAATGCAGCATCCTTCGAGTCGGCATGCCCTCCAGCCACATTACTACGGACTCAAGGGCCAAGTACTAGAGGTTGTTAGTAAAGCTATATTCTTGGAGTGGATCCTACCTCTACTGGAACCACCATATCGACAGAACAGTGAGAAGCTATATTTTTGGAGTGGATCTTACATCTCCTGGAACCACCATATCGACAGAACCGTGAGGATGGCCAAGCTTGCGAAAAGTAGAGCAGCCGCTAAACCAAAACATCTGCCTACTTTATTCTTGTGCATCGATCTGGAGCTTCCACTTCCCAGTCAAATAGTAAGATAGAGATGACGCAGAGGCGAGCAGACAGGTTAACCACCAACCGGTATCATAACAGTGTTAGAGACATGCTCGATGACCTAGGTTGTGAGATACTTAAGACAATGCCAGTTAAGCTTTAGTTTATACATGATATACAAAATACTCAACCACCTAGTAGGCATCCCTGTAGTATATATAATGAGGGTATAAGCACAGTTTTCCCTCTAGGGGTCTCAAAAAAGCAAGCATTTAAAATGTGTTAACCATAGCTCTCAACGAAAGCACACCATCGTTAAAAAACAACTGACAAAAAACAACTTTCATATTTTGTATATCATGGTCACTAAAGCTTAGCTGGCATTGTCTTTTTAGGCTATAGGCTATTGTTTTTTGTATTTATATTTATTGCCTATTAATGCTGCCTTTTTTGGTTAGGGAATATTTCATGGCGGGGATTTTTTTTATTTATACTGTCACATTTTATTGGGCTGACAGTAGGGTAATTGTGAGGTTTGGTGCACCCTAGAACGTGGTTTATCATGCTGATATGCACTTTTCTGCCTAATAAAGGGGTGACCTAATAAATGTTGCTTTATTAGGCACTGACCAATAGAGCAAAATTAATGCGGAATCCCTCGCCATTCTTCATTTTCTAAGCCTCGCCCAATAAACTTGTTAGTAAAATGCACTGACATAATATTCTCTATTTAAACTCCCTTCGGCATTTTTGCCACTGACCGTTCCAAGGCGGTAGCCCTATTGTCAATCCGTTTTGTATTTGTGACGTCATATGCCTTTATTCCTTATTAACATTGCCGTTCATGTTTGTCCTGTGAAAGATTAATTTCCTGTTCCACTTTTATACTTATTTTCAGCCAGTTTAAAAAACAATGATATGCTTGCCGTTAAAAGCTTTTAAAAATTCTTAAATTGCTTCAGTAAACCCCCTGGAAAAAACTTTGCCGATACCCTCATTATATATACTACTCACCAATCCGATTTATCAATTCAACAAAAATAATATTTTCATTCCCCAGTTTCTTTCATAAATAACTAATAGCTGAAAACATTTTTAAATCATCAAGCAAAGTCAGACGGAACCGGACAGTAGTCTTCATGATCGCTATACATATCATATTCTACCAAGGAATTTATTATACACTAATGTATTAAACATTACACATACAATTGTGTTAAGGAAAAAGGCTTCCTTCTGAATCATTTGCACATGTGTTTAAATATTGCAGTGTCTCAGTTTATAAGCAAATGTTCGTTATTTAGTCGTACCAACGGATGGATTGTGCCTCAGTAATGGAAGTGAATTGTTTTAGTCATACCGATAGATGGATTGTCCTGAAAGTGAAGAATAAAGTGCGTGTACGCATTTAGAAGAATAATTTGGCGCTGCTATAAACAAAACGTAAAAAGTGTACGGCAACATAACGTAATAACGTAATAACAAGGAAGAATATGTAGGTGATAGTACGATAGTACGCAAGGAGTCAAATTTCGCGTTAGGTAGAAGAATACAAATATGATTGTAAAGCAGTGATAGTAAGGAATAAGAATATAAAGAAATAAGAAACGTAGAAATTACACGAAAAATCTGGTTTTCCATAAGCTACCCACAACGTTTCGTTCCAATATATATTTCCGTATAAGCTTCAATATCTCACGCCTCACTCAAGTAATTGCCCCGAGTTTTTTTTTTTTTTAATAACAGCAACCTTGACCTTGACCAAATGACCTCAAATACAATCAGCGCTTCCGTGATCGAGGGGTTAACGATGTAAACCTTCTCGACTCCCACCGCTGCGGGTTCGAATCCCACTGGAAGCTCAACTCATAAGTGAGAAAGTGTCGATTCTTACGGATGGCGGGAGGTTTACAGTTTTACCCAGGAATGAGTGGGTGGTCTGCCTCCACCATAAAAACAAATCGACCATGACGGACCATGGTTTTAATGGTATTTTACGTCAGTTTTAGCACATCTAAAAACAAACAAATCTGATGCAATCCTACGTTTTCTTTTCAAATAAGCTACCTACACAGTAAGTTTTGTTTAAATATCTCATTCCTAACTATAGTTATAAGTCCGGAAACACTTTTTTCAATATATATATAAGCTACCAACACAACATATTGAACACATACCATGAAACGACACTCCCGTGAAATGGTTAAAAATATTGAGAAGTAAGGAAGATTAACAACAGTGGTGACCGTATGAAGAATGTCGAGTCACACGTATAAAATGAAAACAAAACTTGGATAATGACAGAGAGAAGGATAGAGGTGACAGAAACTATAGAGCAAATGCATTTTATTAATAATAAGTAAAATAATTCGGTACTTTATGAGAGTAGAAGAAAGAATTCAAATACAACAGTAAGGAATGATTAATAAATACAAAGGTGAACGTAAACAGCATTGAAGATTTTACTTCAGAGATTATAAGACTAGGAAAATTAGTTAGAATGTACTAAGCAGTGAAAAGATTAGTCGAACTAACGATGTGAGATAAGAGCAAGATATAGGAAAGGTGCTTGGTCCTCCACGACCGGTGACCAAGCAAAGAGGAGAACGACCATATCCACATGAGATCGGTCATCAAAAGGTTGATCAGCCATTTGGTAATCTACCTATATAATATTCTTTACGAATATGTTTGCTATGTTTCAGGTATGCAGACGTATATGTATACCTAACATAAAACTTTTATCCTGCAACCTAAATTTGCATAAATGAAATTGAATCAGGAAGTTTCTGAGATATTCATCGTTTGTACTATTATTTCCTCTGAATATGAAAGTAGATAGCTTTCCTATTATCGTAAATAATTGCTGAAGATGTCTCACAGTTGAAAACATATAGTTATTATGAAATTAAACACTGAAATTCTTTGTTTGCAAAACGTTTCATGTATGTTTGTAGTTACTTCCGGTTGATTATAGTGTTTGTTAAGGGCAAGTAATCAGGGGGTAGACATAGAGTGAAAAAGGAGAAAACAATGAACGGTTGAAATAACTATTAACAAAACTATGAACTAAAAGATAACTCATTTCCATGGCTTGCATTTCTTTGTAAAAAAAAACAAATCAATGTAGCCTTTCATATGTAAATTAGAATGCGGTCACTGTCAAGGGTGAATCTTGACCATAAGATTTACATGGAAATTGTTTTCAAGTTGGTGCTTATCTGTGAATGAAGGAATTTATTTAGTAGTGTACGTCTTTTTTTCCTTTTTTTTGTCATAAATATGAAAGTACTTGTTTAACTTTATATTATCACACACTTTAATGAATTATCGCTTTATCTGTTCTGTCGCTTACTCGCCATAATGATTGTTAAATATGATGTATTTCTATATCAGTAGGAACGCCAGCCCTATGGCGTATGAATATTTATCAAACAAGGTCACGTGATAAAATCGATAACAAAATGACATTATTGGGAAAATTTTCACTGGTCAGATTTATACACCTCTTATCTATAAACTGTGATTATGACAAAACACAATCACAGATCGTTGTTAAAGTAATAATATTCACAAACTACATTGGTCGAACATAATTGGTGTACACTTCGTGTAATTCCCATTAATAGTTAAAGGTATTTTTCAAAGGGATGAATTTAGGTTGTTTTTAGGTTTAAATTGCCAACAATGCGCTTTTAAATCAAAATCGATTTATTTCGTCATTTTAGAAGCGAGAATAAAAACAAATGCATGTACGCGTAGATAAATATTTCCTCTGTCCATATGCAAAATTTTAATGAAATCGGAGACAAGTACTTTTTTTCCCCCAAAATTAACTAACATGACCCACGGACTCAAAGACGGCATAACGCATATACAATTACAGACGCGACCGGGTACACAAGAAATGAAATAAATAATGGAATTATTTCAATACATATATTTCAAATGTATGTATCCATGCATTCCAGATTAAATTTCTGATCTATACATGCTTTTGGTTTATGCCGGAGTGCTCCGAATAGGTTTTAACAAACCAAATTGCAACGGTACGTCGGGAAAGGAAATGAGGATGGTGAAAATATATGTTGCAGTGTTAATGCAAAAAAATGAAGTTTTAACAGCGAGAACGAATTTTTTTTCATGAAAGTGTTCATTGACATGTCGACTTTTAAAAACCAAAATTTAAAGTCAATCAGAAAAAAGTACTTTTTTTTCCCCAAAATTAACAAAGTACACCGTGTTCGCTAAAATATGAACAATCGCCTTTCGAAGTTAATTTACACGCGGGATATAAAACCATGAAATTGTGAAATCCTTTTTAAGAGATATATTGATTTCAACATTGTTCTGTATTTAATAAATTATTAGAGTAGAATGTTCACAGTTTTTTTCAAGGACATCATTACGGTAGTATCCCTGCAACCCCGCCCCTCATCCCACCCCCACCACCCTCCATACCGTATTGATTAAGTTGTATATAGCTGCGAATGCGCAGTTGTAATCAAATTCGATTTCATCATTTTAGAAGCGAGAATAAAAACGAAATCATATAGATACATCTCTCCTCTGTATATATGTAGAATTTCAATAAACGGAGACAAGTACTAATTAAGTAACAGGACCGTCCGACCCAAAGACGGCAACATTCATATCCATTAAGGAAAGACGACCGGCTACAAAAACAATTAAATAATTTCGTTATGTAAACACATATATTTAAAATGTATGTGTCCATACAGTTTACACTAATTTTTTATCTATACATGCTTTGGGTTTATGTCAGAGTGGCCAATGTATTTTAACAATGTTGCAACTGTATATCGGAAAATGAAATCATGATGGCGGCAACATACGTTGCAGAGTTAATTTTCGAAATCAGAAAAAGCGATAAACTAATATTAGTTTAACAGGCAGAAAGAATTATATTCTTTTAACTGTTCGTTTAAAACTGAGGGGGCGACTCGAGTTTTAAAGAAAGCAAGATTGGCATGTGTCCCTTTAACCAAGTAAATAAATGACTGACGAGTAACAGACATGCTACTGTCAGTAACAAACATGATTATGTGTAGACTCGAAGATTTCATAACATAAACATGTGGACATGACACTGTGTCAATGGAGCAATTGCCAGATGTGTGGTGTTGTGAAACACTGTACGCGTGAAACCAAAAAGTGCGGGTCGTTTATATTTATAGGGCATATATAGTTATATATATATATTTATATATATTATTCTTTTATATTTATATGGTCCCAGAACGCAGTCATACTCACTACTATATTGAAAGTAAATACTGAATATACATGTGCGGTGCGTTACGATCTGTAGTATTTGAAAACAGACATATTAAACATTTCCCTGAACATATATAATCATGATAAATACTATATTCATGGAATTATTTTTTCCTGAAAAAAAAATACATGTTTGTTTTCAGCAATTGAAATCTACTATATTCTGCGAATATTGCTACTTTGAAATTTGAATACGTCTGTTTTAATCAAATAGCATGTTTTGTTTGTTTTAATATATATATTTTTTAATTTATGATTTAAAAAAAAAATGGATGATCGGAATATGTCTTAAACACTGTTGAATCCTGTAAATTAAAAAGAAGTGGTTTGGTTCAGAGGCGACAATATCGGTGAAAAAAACCACTTGTTTTAGCGGATTCAACATTGTGCAAGAAAATATTCATATATTATACCATTAATATTATAACATGTGTGTTGTAACAAATGCTTATCCTTGGATAGTGGACTTGACCTTTTACCTAAAAATCAAACGATCATCCTCTTTCCACTGTCCACCAATGAAGTTTCATGAAATTTGCTTTAGGTAAGAGGAAAAACTGTGTGGGCAATACTTTTCTTTTTCCGTTCATGGTAACGGACCTTTCAAGTACTGACTTCAAAATAAACAGGGATTATCATTTCACCAAAGGCAGTGGAAGTATGAAGTTTTATGAAATTAGCTTCAGAAAGTAATAAAGAGTTTGATTGCGGACACTATTTTTCATGATCAAGTCACTGTGGCGTTGACCTCAGATTTATTGACCTCAATATTAATAGGGATCATACTCTTACCAAAGGCAGTCAAACCATGACGTTTGAATATATCAGGGTGATATTGACCTTTGACCTATTAATCTCAAAATCATTCATGAGATTTGCTTTAGGGAAAGTGGACTTAAGTTTACAATATTTTACATTATCATGTCACGGTGACAATGACCTTTGACCTAATGACCTCAAAATCAAAAGGCATCATTCTCTCACCAAATGCACTCAAACCATGAATTTTGCTTCTGGGGAAGTGGACAGTGCAGACAAGGTTTTTTATAATCATTATTGGGTCACAGAGCCCTTGACCTTCAATATTTGATATGCACATACTGATGCTTCGTACAAAGTTTCGTCAAAATCCAACAAGTAGCGCAGACAAGATTTGTGACGGACGAACGGAAAGGCCAAATATAATCTGTCTCACCTACCACTTTGTGGTGGAAGACATACTTATAAAGACAATATGTTAGTTCATATGTATACTTTATTAAGCAAATAATTGAGCGAACATAAACTTCAGCATTGACTCTGGACAGTGGTGTACATGGAGTCTTCTTCCACATGACGTGCAGACTGAAAGAAAAGAAAGACATAGAATAAAAAGTTAATATAAGTCGAGCAGAGTATTCAATTTGATTCAGGTTTGCGAGGGGGGCTAGGGCATGTTTAGGGGAATGGGACAGTTTACAATTTAATTATTGTTTAACGCCTCATCAACACGTTGTTAAGGTTATTTCGAGCCGCCCCAAAGAGAGGAGGAAATATACATAGGCATCCAGGAACCCTGCCCTACGCTTGTTACCGATTAGATACCTACGGTTCTTTAACGTGCTTGTAGGACAGACTCCGATAAAAGGACCATCCGGTTTACGTTCCCATCAGACGAACGGGGCTAGCAGGACACATCGAAGTAACCCAGTGGCGCCAGTAAGAATTGAATCCGTGTTCACTGGATTCAAAGCCGATATGCTATAAACGTCCCTTGACCAAAACTGAGTAAATGGCACATCAACATGGGGAGAAAACATTAATATACAACTATTTATTTTCTCTCTCAAAACCTGGTGATGCCTCTAGTTTTAGAAATAAAACATGATAAAATAGGGCAGTTGAGAAGACACTTTTGTAGATGTGTGGTCTGTTCTGATGTGAAAATGTGTAAAACAGACACAAGATTAGAAATTTGCTCTGTGTCCCTTTAATAAATTGGGGACCCATCACATAGACCATAATCATATTGTAATTAGTTGATGTTAAAGGGACACACGGCAATCTTGAAGTATTTATCAAGCTTTAACATTAGCATCTCCATTTGTTAACCTTGTAACATTTTAATTTTAAACCTGCTTGCATTAAAAGTTATTTTTGTCTTCGTTATTCTATCAAATATATTATAGGTGCACTATTATCAACAGTAAGTAATGTGTAAAACAATTTCTTCTGAACTATTCTAATAAATAATATTTATGATGCACAAATGCAAACTATGCAGAAAAATTAACCGAACTCCAGAGGTTTTAAACAAATAAAAACTGCCTAGTGTACCGTTAACAAAACTTGTTTTCGCATGTATCCAGTACATGTAGTTTACACGAGCTCATATGACAATCACGCTGCATTATCACTGAAAACATTTTTTACTCTAACTTTGAACAGCACCGTGCAAGCATAACACAAGCTCCATTTAAAGAACTACACAAGTGCAAACAATTTTTTAAAAGGCTCTCACCTCCATATGATCCAATGGCATTTAATACGGCTTGATATTCTGAAGTCGTCAGTATCAATTCACTAATAGAGCTGCTCAAGGTCACGATTCACATTTGAGGCCTTTCTGAAAACAACATCAATCCAATCTCAATGATCAAACAGACATAGTTTATCCTTTGTTATACATAATGTAACATATTTAAAAAAGAAAAGATAAAAGAAGAACTAAATTAAATAAAGCATGGATACTGCTTGTGCTCAATAACACGGTTAATGTAATAAAAACATCTCTCATCATTCATTATACATGTAAAATATAATGTAGCCTAACTGGAGATCCATTAAAATCATTGTTCCACTTTCACAGCATATTTCCAGCCCATGGAATAGTCATTTCTTTTGAGACACATTGGAGGCAAGCGTAGTAGCTCCACCTCCTTAAAGGCTTTTAAGTGAAGTGTACTTTCTCGAAACTGCGTTGTTTATTTCGCAACAGAAAGTATGTAATAAATGTAAATAAATGTCAATTCAAAATCACTTCCTTGCCTCAAAACTTTACTGTACATAAATATGAATCTGACCGATTTCAGTCAAATGTCTATGGCAGTTTACATTGTTTCAATGGTAGTTGTATCGGGTTATGTATTCACGAATGTGCGAGAAAATGGGAATAACATAACGATATAGAGACAACGCTAACAATTTACATTCATGCATCTGAGGGGTGGGGGTGGGGTGGGGGGGGTTCTAGTTTCCTTTCCCCTCCTTGTTTTCGGTATGCAAGTTCCATCTACCCCCACACCCCAATCTACCGTACTTGGGTGGGAGCGGGGTGCTGGGGACATTGATAGCATTTCTACTAGTAAATGTTTTATTCCACGAAACGTTCTACAGTTTACTGAACATCCAGTTACTGGAAAGATCGGAGTACACGAAAAATATGAACTTTCTATTAAACAGTATACGCCACTTTTTTAAGCACTATATTTGGCTAATGTCTAAATATGTACGATCTAAAAGTGGTGTGTACTGTTTATTAACAAACACATTTTAATGACAAAACAAATACCTTGATCATGGACCTCTAGCAGCAGACAGTAATCCCAAATCCAATTTGACCAACATGTCAATTTCACGTGTCAAGTTATGTCACGGTGACCTGTCAGTCACCAACACTGCATCGTGTTGACACATAATGGGACGTTATTTCGTCCGGTAAGGTATTAGTTTACATTATCTACGGTATGAAACACTGTACGCGTGTTGTTAGACTCCATAGGTTCCCGTAGTGCTCGCCGACGCAGCGCGCCCAATTTCGGGTGTAAAAAAATGGCGTCTGTTTTAATTGAAAATTCGTAAAATAGTCCATAAAATACAAAGAAATAGTCCATGTTCGCGGAGTTAAAATGCGAACAGAACTGATATGTTATAGGTCCGTGGCGTTCCTACTGTATATCCATTGCTGTTTACATATGTAAATCTTGGAATAAACATTTTGAATTGAATTGAATCTACACGGCTGGTATTCATTGAAGCTTCCTCCATTTGGACGTATACATATGCAAAAGTGATCCATCGCCACATCTGAGGTTGTTCAAACACAAACAATAAAGGTAAATGGCTGCTGTTTGTTCGTGTGTATTTTTACTTAGAGCTACAGAGTCTCTATTTTAACTGGTAATAACTCATGGATATGAATGAGTCACGTGTGAAGTAGTTTCAAATCGACAAACACCCCAATATTCGGTATGTAAGGCAGAAATCGGTGCGTAAAATATCACGTTTTTATTTAGCCTTCGTAGAGGTAACAAATATACGGCTTCAGAATATATGTGAAAAAAAAATAATTGCCCGGAACGGGATTTGAACCACTGCTCTTGCACTTTTAAGTTTTGATGGAGTACTTTTAATCACTAGACTACGGTTATTTATTGGTATGTTCTTTCATTATTAACACTAAATAGGCATTATGTAATAACTAGCGCACACACAAACTCATCAAGCGCTAAAGAACAAGTCGATTTATGGTTGTTTTGAGGCGGAATATTAGTTTCATATTGATAACATATAGTATTACACCAGGCAATGTTGATTTATACGTCCGGCAAGATAGGCTATATATTTATGGATTCATCTTGAGCTTCGTTCAAATATGTTAAGTTATTTTGCCTCATAATAACTGGTTATATCTCAATGGATAGAGCACCTGACTTGAAATCAGAAGGTCATGTGTTCGAGTCCCGAAAGAGGCTTTTTTCTTCTGTAAATCAACAATGTTACCTGTTTACAAGTATGATATGCACTGGTCGATGTCTATACAATAAATGATGTCCTGCGTTATATTTGCTCGCTTAAATACCCGATTTCGACAGCAGCTGGTTAACATCAAGTTACAAATAAGGACACGCCTAAACAAATAAGAAATCGATTAATACGGAGACTCTCTAGCTTTAAGCAAAATGTGAATGTCCCTTACCGAAACGAAGCACACTGTTACACAGTGGGATATGAAACACGAGCCACTGTTATATTTATTAAAATATACATGCTTACATATAAGAAGAAGCAGAAGCAGCAGTAGAAGTAGAAGCAGAAGACAAAGCAGAAGAAGTAGAAGAAGAAGAAGAAGAAGAAGAAGAAGAAGAAGAAGAAGAAGAAGAAGAAGAAGAAGAAGAAGAAGAAGAAGAAGAAGAAGAAGAAGAAGAAGAGGAGGAGGAAGCGGCTTGTCCAGTGTGTAGAAGGGTATTAATTAGACAGATGTGATTATAAGATAAAGATGCAAATACCTGGATACATCTCTGCTGCCTTTATAACACCATTGCTGCTCATATTTGACTGTTTTCTGTTGGTAATTTTCAAACTTAGATTTTCTCTACTCGAAACTCGATATTGTCCTCTCGAAACTCGATTACCTCTACTCCTCGAAAGAAACTCAATATTCTCTACTCGAAACTCGATATTCTCCACTCGAAATTCGATTTTCTCTACTCGAAACTCGATTTTCCCTACTCTAAACTCGACATTCTCTACTAGAAACTCGATAATTAGAAAATGAGAAAACTGTGTACACATCTTCAACATGACACGATGAATGCATTTGATAAAGGTCCATAATGCTCTGATTTATATTTCTTTGAATTATTTTCCTTTTTAGGTCTACAACAGTCAAACGACGGGCGTATATAATGCGCTTGGCAATGCTCTTGTCTTTTTACCTTAATGCACATGGGACCTTTCATAAAAAAATACCTGAAGCCGTTAATCCATTAATCACAAAATGCAGTTGTTGAAGATAGAACAAGAAAACAGGCTGCAAACAGCCAAATTAAAATGGAACAAAAACTTACACGGGAACATTTCATAAAATGTGTGGTGGTGCTAGTACTGTCCATAATCACAATCCAGTTTTTGCGGACATACATACAGAAGGACAGACAGACGGAGAGTAAATTGATAGTCCCCACTGGTAATACTCTGGTAGTGGACTAATAATAGTAAACGTTACTTTGTAAATTAATTCAGAAATTTTAAAGGAATCTATATTGTAGTACATATATATATATAATGTATGTGTATCCAACAATCTAATAATAGTAAACGTTACTTTGTAAATTAATTCAGAAATTTTAAAGGAATCTATATTGTAGTACATATATATATATAATGTATGTGTATCCAACATCCGGCAGAACTAAAATGACCAGTCTGATTAGCATGTTCAGTAGAAATGTAACCACATGCTGATCCCGAAAGGATACTAAATGATAGAGTAATTTGTTGAAATACAATGTGGAAAATTATCATTTGCAGTGCTCCCAACAAAATAAAGAAAAAACTCTTAGCTAGCTTGTATACTAGTTAAATATAGACACAATATATACTCGAGCGCTTCCGGTTTTACGCCTTCTTCAGGAGTACAAAGACATGTAATATTTACAAGAAAATCATCTAAACAACGATTGCATTGAAAAAAAAAAATTGAAAAAATGTACAAATGATCATAAAGATATGATTAACATGTTCTGATATTGGAAGAGAATGGACGCAAAAGGGGCCCATTTAGATTTTATACAAAAAATAAATAATAATAACGTAATTATATAACTCAACAACAGAAAGCAACAAATATTCAAACCGTTAGTGAACGTCATGGACGTCAAAAGTTGTTTACTTTCAAAAAACGGAAATGAAGTCGTCAGTTATGACGTCGCGTAAGTGAACACGCTGACACTTTAAATTAAAAAACGCTGACATTTTAAATTGACGTTGACGTTAAAATAGCGTACGCTAACGTTACAGTGTTTCGACATGTTTGACTTTTTTTCCATATAAACTCCTACATTAAATTCATTATGAAATGTAATTATTTAAACAACTATCTATAATTTTTTATATTACTTTCAAATTGTTTATAAATATTTATATAAGTATTGTCTGCATTATATTTTGTTGTCTGTTACATTTTTAACTCGAAGGAAATATTACGCAGTACAAACAGAGCACATACAACTGCAAACAAAACAAAGTTTCATACTCATTAATCAGCTCATGCGTTTTATTCTATTTTGTTAAAGGGACACATGGCGAACTTGAGTTACATTCAAACATTTAAATAAGTATCCCGGTTATTAAACTTGCCTCATTTTGTCATTGGAACCGCCTGCTTAGGATCAAACAAAAACTTGAGATTTCAACCCTCCTCCATATTCTGTCTAAATGTTGAAGCCTACAACTGATGCATTATTATCAAAATTTGGTAATACATGTATGTAAAACCTGTTATTTTATGCTTAGCAGTGAAATAGTGGATTTTAGTGATGAAATAAAAGCGATATTTCATAGTGTGAAATATAGAGTTTTATTTTTTCACTGCCGGAACTACTTTTTTTTTCAATATCAAAAACATTTTTTTATTTCTTTAGAAAATAACTGTTTAATATATATCATTCGACTGCAAATGGTCTAGCTAAGAAAAAGAGATATAGTTTCTAAAACTGGTCAAGTATAATTTCAGTTTGTCATTTACAGCGAAAAATGACAGCTGGTCATTTAAAAAAAAAATTTTTTTAATTTTTTCAGAAAGTTGCTATTGGATTGGAAATAACTGAACTAAGAAAATGAGTCATAGACTATTGAAATCGGTTAAGTAGTTCCGAATTAATGGGAATTTGAAACACAGCAATGTTATCATACTAAGAAGGATAAAAATATCGGACAGGGAAAGCAGCATTCAAGGACGACAGTCAACCAAAAAACACAAAAACAAACACGCAAACAGACAAACAGAAAGGCAATAGTAATAAAAAATGCAAACGACATCACAAACACAAAAGGGTTGACAATAGGGCTACCGCCTTGGAACGGTCAGTGACAAAGTAGGCCACTGGGGGTTTAAACCGGTTCTAGGATGCACCAAACCTCACACTTACCCTACTGTTATCCCATTAAAACAGGACAGTGTAAATAAAGAAATCCCCGCCATGATCTAATCTCTAACCAACAAGGCAGCATTCATTGTGATTTGATAAGTAATCATATTGTTGTTGGATCGTATGGGGATGTTATTTATGAAATAAGTACAGTCGACCTTACAAGGTCATATCCTTCTGTGGAGTAAACAAAACGATCATTAACAGTATTAATATTTACATAACTGATTTCTCCAGTAAACTCATTAATCTTAATGGAGTTCATACGTCATTTAGATTTGCTTTGAAATAATTAATGTAATACAAGTTGAGTAACTTATGTTTTATCTAACATATGTTATATGACGCGATTAAAAAAAAAAGTTTATGATACTAGTATGGGAACCTATACTGAAGTTGACAGATTAACTGGAGCAGGTATATTTGACATTTTTTCAAAGGTGGGATCAAAAATATTCAGTGAGTGTGTAAATCCAGCAGGCTAGAAAGCATTAGAAACTGCTGGAAAACAAATCATAGAGATTGGTTCTAAAAAACTTGGTGATGAAGTAGGTAAATTGGCTGCTGATTAATTAGTTTCAGTTATTAAACCTAAACCAAAAAGTGAGATACTTGCAAAAGCTGCCACAATAGATGTAACAAAGCTAAATCCAACGGATATGGATTGGATGTGAATATATCAAAATCGCAGATGAGATCTCAGTCCAAGAACGGAGGCTTTTTGGGGGCATTTGCCGGTTTGTTGACTAAAACAATATTACCAACAGTTGCTAGACTCGCTCCAAAAGTATTAGCACCACTAGCAACAGGAGCACTGATTGGTCTGGCGAGTACTGGAATCGGTAAACTATTCGGAAATGGAATGGCAACTATCCCTAGCAGCAAAAAGCAAGCACTACTTGAATCAAGTGCGCTAACACAGTCACAAAGAAAAAAGATAATAAAGTCAAAAGGTTGCTGCCCTATTAAACTGACAAGACATCAACAACAAGATGGGGGATTTCTTTGATTGCTTGCATCACTGGGAATTCCTTACGTTGGATCTCTTATTAGTGGTTTGACGGGAAAAGGATTGAAAGTAAACTCACAAATTAGGGCATATAGAAGTATCCCATTCGTAAAAAAAATCAAAAAGGAGCCTATCTCTAACTTAGACATAATAAAGTGGGTTAAGCGGTTAGATATTAAAAACTTCAGATGAGTGTTTAGCAAGAAAACATTACCGACAAAACAAAATAAACAAGAATGTGGTATTATTAATCTTGATGATTATACTGGACCTGGTACACATTAAAATTAAAAAATAAATCTGCATACAGCAGCACACTTTGATTATAAAGCATAACATAAAAAGAAAATGTGTTTTGTCGTGATAACAGATTTTGATTATTTTATTTATTTATTATTCATCTCGAAGTGATCAAACTTTAATATGTTCACTCATGCTTCACACTTCTCGATGAAATAAAATCTGTTATTCACTCCAAAACAACAAATATTTTCTATATCTTGAACTATTTAAACACTTAATATTAATGAGTGAAGTTATGCAGGTCATATTGAAGACCAACAGGACGCTGTGAGTTTTAAATTAATTAAGATTGACAAGTGTCACCTTAAAATTAACTCAGTATATGTATACAGTATCTTAATCTCTAATGTTTTAAATAAAGGTGTAGGAAGGTAAAAGCAACATCTTAATACATGTTTTTCTTTGTAGTTTAGTTCTTAATATATGTTTATCTTTGTTTTTTAGCCTCCGATGAGGGAGAATGTTACAGCACTGAGATGGCTAGCGCATATACTGGTACCTGGAACCTAACATATTCAGGCACGGCATGTCAGAGGTAAGCGCTAACATTTCAGAATTTATTCGCCATTTTTCGAATCAGTTTGAATAATGTCTTTATTTTTTTCCGTATAGTATCAACAACAACGTGCATTAAGAGAATGATGATGAAAAAACATGCAAGAGAAACAACTACCATCAGTGTATTTTCAGACTGGAAAACCGATTACCTTTTCTATTGAGACACATTGGATTTGTGCGCAGTAGCTCCACTATAGCGTTTGTTTTTTTAATAAACTTTATTTCTCAAGGAGCCGGAGCGGCTCCTTGAGAAATAAAGTTTATTAAAAAAACAAACGCTATAGTTTTAACAGAAAGAGTCAAGTGCATGTAAATATTATAGGTTGAAGTCCTGCAACACTTGTCTGGTTATCGATGTAGTTGTCAGGTCTACATTATTCGCATTATCTCGTTCTCTTCTCTAAGCATAATCCCGAAGAATGACGGGATTAGCCGAGTTTTCACGACTGGATATACCTGTGTTCTAGTAGGCTGGTACCTGGAACGCTGTATAAGTCTACATTTATGGATCATACCGATATATAAACGGCGATTCATTTTACTGATCATGTTACTTTTACTGTTTTAATAAAATGTTACATCAGTAGATTAAACTTGACATTCATATTAAAATGTCCCTTGGTAATATTTGAAACTTTACATAACCAATGCTCGTGTGAATGTGTAAGCATACTTAGGAAGGTGTTGGTTGATTGTTTGATATAAGGTCAAATATCAAGATAACAGTTTTACGAAACCTCAACATGACCTTGACATTGATCTCTACAAATAATGTCTAAAATTTAACGCCCTTTGTTTGTAATCATTCTAATTCTGATCAATTGGATGGAGGTTAAACTAAATGTTTAGATTATTGGGTTAACTCAATCAATGTCTCATAGCACTTCAAATGAATGTAGGCAAAAATAATAAATGAAAAAGGTGAAATGTGTTGTTGTTGAAATCGGATGATACTTAACGAATATATGACAATTTGAAGGTTGTTCTAAAATGGATATGAGAGAAGCTGTTTGAGAACTATGACACCATTTTGTTTTTTTCCTATAAATCAGTAAATTATCATAATAATAAATATTCCATATATATATTGGACCAGTATAAAATACTAAAAATGCAGAAGACTGACGTAAGATCATGTCAGTCATATAAGAGTAGTTTTTGAAATCTTACATGGACTATTGTATTGGCCATTGGATAGAAAGTCAATAGTTTTTGAAATCTTACATGTACTATTGTACTGGCCATTAAATAGAAACATCGAAACCTTGACATGTTAAGAGATAAAGAGCTGTTATGTCACAAATCCAATCAGCAATTGTATCATACTAGCTACATGCTAGAATTTTACTGAGAATTGAACAGACATAATAAATTCACGACAAAACAGTAACAATTTAATGTTCATTTTGCTTTATGCCTGGTAATCGAAGTTTATGCGGAAAAAGGTACTTTTGGCGACGTCATAGGTTCAGTGTTTGAAGTGTTTGTGTTTGACTGACGTCCTTGAATGCTGCTTTTCCTGTTCGATTTTTATATCTATATTCAGGTACACATAAACGTCATCATAGACATATTCATATGAAACAACGATGTTACAATATGTTTATTTATGTTCGCTTTGTTTCAGTAAATATTGCAGTGTTTGTATACCGTGAGAAGGTGTGGTTTCCGAAGCCTTCCTATTTTCCTTCATAGAGTCAATACGTTTTTATCACTTCATCATTCATTGCTATTTTCCTTTATCATTGAGAGCGGCTATGTTGGATTGGAAGTTGTTTATAAATTCATTTTACATAACTACTAGTATTGTATAATATCAACACTCAATTAAACGTATCTGTTTTGTCTGCGCTGTACGCAACTCCTTTTCTAACCGATATATGCTGCGTTGGTGACATACAACTTATGTATGTTATATAGCGATTACCATTTTCCAGGTGGGATGCTAATAGTCCTCATAACCCTTATGCTACGGTTACAAATTTATCCCCCGCTTACCAGTCATCACTGAAGAACTACTGCCGCGACCTAGGGAATGATAAGTACATTTGGTGCTACACTGTGGATCCATCTTCACGGTGGCAGGTTTGCGACATACACAGGTGTTTCATGGGTAAGTTTAGTCCGGTTCTCTGACTTTTTTTATAAACATTCTATTGATCCATCTTTACGGTGGCATGTTTGCGACATACACAGGTGTTTCATGGGTAAGTTTAGTCCGGTTCTCTGACATTTTTTATAAACATTCTATTAATCCATCTTAACTGTGGCAGGTTTGCGACATACACAGGTGTTTCATGGGTAAGTTCAGTCTGGTTCTCTGACTGACTTTTTTTTTATAAAAATAATCTATTGATCATCTTTACGGTGGCATTCATTATTTTTCAAATGCACTTAAATTACCTCTTAAATGATTAATCTAGGTCCAAAACAATAGTTAAATCCAACACGTGTTTCCTTTTCCTTATGAAATATAATATTCGAACACAAAACACGACTTCAGGAATGAACACAACACAGACTATACTGACATAACTTAACCTATTATGTGCTGATGGCGATGGACATTATAAAATGTTTATGCTTTAATAAAAATTGAAAAAAAAAAATTAAATCCAGGTCAAAGTGACCAGACGACAGACCATTCAAAACTTCTAGGCACGTTCACCACATGCCACTTAATTCTGTTTACCTGTTTCATAACAAAACCTGCACCGAGAAAGGTCAACACAGCGTCTCCGTGGCCGAGCGGTTAACGACGTTGCGTTTTAAACCTTCGCGCCTCTCATCGCTGCGGGTTCGAATCCCACTGGGAGCTCGACTTGTAAGTGAGGAAGTGTCGATTATTACGGATGACGGGAGGTATACAGTACTAGTTCTACCCAGGAAACATGGGAGGTCTGCCTCCACCACAAAAAAGTCAACCGTCATATATACCTTATATGTGTTGAAAATGACGTAAAACACCATACAAACAAACAAACAAAAACTGTCACTACTATTTCATATGTACATTTCGACACATTTTATTGAAACTAACCAGCTAATGAACTAGCAACCACGAATAGGTTAATATTTGTAAAGAATAACCACTTCCCCACCCCATTCCTCACGCTCCACCATCACGCACATATAACTATCACAGCCGTTATTTTTTTATTGCTTTTTCTATGTGTGTTTCTTATTTTCCCATAACAAATGTGACTCATTATATTTGTTATTGTCTATTATTACTTAACATTGTAAAAGCTAACACCATGTAATGTGTATTATTGCAAGAACGTTTGTATTGTGTACTCTTGATATCACCTGCTTGTGATTTGAGTTTAATAAAGTGATGTTCAGTTCTGTTCTGTTTAGTAAGTAAAAATAGCATCAGACTAGGATAAATGGACATTTTAATTTATGATACATCGGTTGATTTGTGTTAATTAAATCTATAAATACAGAGATAATGAACGGTGCCGGATAATAATAAGTATATGACACTCGTTCGGTGACTATATTGTCACGAATGAAAGATTAATTTTATCACGTAACTTATAATGTTAAGTTATACCGCCGATGGGGTTATCTACGGTGCATAGACGTGACATGTGAGAACAATAATTTATCTCGTGGCCACGAGTTATTAAGTCGTGGCCACGAATTATTTATGTCGTGGCCACGACTTATTTATCTCGCGGCCACGACTTATTATCTCGTGGCCACGACTTATTTATCTCGTGGCCACGACATAATTAGCCAATCAATGTGCTGAAAAAAATCACTAGAAATCGCGACTTGGATAGGAAAGGCGGAAGCTAGGGATGATCGGGTTTCGAGTGTGTTAGGCGGAGTGGGGTGGAGGTGGTGGGGGAGGGGGTAAGTGGAAACATAGCTATAAGTCTATGAATATACCAAAACAACACAGAAATATGTAAACAAAAATCGGTTTTCGAGTGGGTTGGACATGGGGGTGTGGGGATGCGGGGGAGACAACATAGCTTTAAGTCTAAAAACAACAGAAAGATGTAAAAAAAAAAAAAAAAAAAAAAAACAGGTTTCGCGTGGGTAAGGCGGGGTGGGGGTGCAACATAGCTATAATTCTAGAAATGGACCGTAACAACACAGATATATGTAAAAAAAAAAAAAAAAAAAAAAATAATATCGGGCTTCGAGTGGGTTAGGCGGAGGGTGGGTGGTAGTGGTGGGGGTGGGGGGGGAGGGGGCGGTTAAGGAGGGAAACGTAGCTATAAGTCTGTGAATAGACCAAAACAACACAGAAATGTGTAAACAAAAAAACGCCGGGTTAGGCGGGGGTGAGTTAGGCGGGTGGGTGGGGGCCGAGGAGGGGAGCAGGCAACATAGCTATAAGTCTATGAATGGACCAAAAACAAATCAGCAATATGTAAAAAAAAATTGGCGTGGCGGATGGGAGTGGTGGTGGGGCGCCGGTAGGGGGTAGAGGGAGCCCATACCCAAATATAGGTGAAAAGTCGCGATTTCTAGCGATTTTTGTCAGCACTTCTGATTGGCTAATTATGTCGTGGCCACGAGATAAATAAGTCGTGGCCACGAGATAAATAGGTCGTGGCCACGAAATAAATAGGTCGTGGCCACGAGATAATAAGTCGTGGCCACGAGATAAATAAGTCGTGGCCACGAGATAATAAGTCGTTGGCCACGAGATAATAAGTCGTGGCCACGACATCATAAGTCGTGGCCACGACTTAATAACTCGTGGACACGAGATAAATTATTTTTCTCACATGTCACGTCTATGCCACCGTAGTTATCAAATATATGTATTGTACAAGAAGATACGTGATACCACTGTATTGTAGCATGGTCGGTGACATTACCTTTGGTGAATGTAGAGCATTAAATCGTTTAATTTAGGATATTGGAATTTAGAGTACAGTCATTATGACGTCACAGTGTTACTAAGTACACCATGCTACAAAAAAAGTCTGTCTCAGCTCGTTGGTTATTTAAACACCTCGATGGGTTGTTTAAATAAGCCAACTCGCTGAGACCAGACTCTATTACTTATTCGTCACGGAACTTTTTTATTTTGAATGTATCGACTTTGATTTGACTTTCAGCGCCATCTATGTCGTTGGTACCGTCATTGTCTTGTTCTTCACGACACCATTGTGCCTTTAACATTATAATGTAACAATTTGTTAAAAACAGGAAATTGATTAGTATCAGCGTCCTTCTTGGCATGCGGATATATAGGCTGTGTTTTGCTTGTTTATTTCAGCAAATAATTGTCGTCTGCTCAGTAAGGTACTGGTGCCAGATTACGATCGACCAGGATTTGCCTATTATACAATGGAAAACGAAGGTAATCATACTTGTTATCAAATAATCGATGTGAATATTAAAATTAAATTAATATTTAAACAGCACGTTTCCCCTTTCAGGATTTAATAAATAACATATACAGCTGATAAAGGTCATAGAGGAATACAATGTTAGCAAACACTGACATCTCATTACAAGCTCAACTTACAGTTACTACAGACGTTAATGTTCAACAAACAGTCATTCTAGGCAGGGTTATATACATGAAATACTGTGATTAAAAGCAGATATAAAATCGAACAGGAGTTGAAGTTGAATTGGGGTTTTAAGGCGCACCAACACATGAAAGTTATATGGCCCTAACAGGAATGAACATGCCAGGCTCATCCTCCATGTACATCGAGATAAAAATATGGAGAACGGGCCTAGAACCTTCTCATCCTGAACTGCAGAGTTGCTGCAAAATCTACTGTAAACACTCAATTTACGCTGGAGCAACGTTATAGTTTTTCTGCAACTGCTCTAGTTATATGAGCGAGTTTGGCACCTGATACAATGCAGGGGTCATGATGAAGACCTTGAACGAGCATGAACAAAAAATGATAAAATGATAATGAATTTGGACGGTGGGGGTGGGGTGGTTCTACCCCTCTGCTTTCCCCTCCAACGGGATCTGCAGTGGCCCTATTCTTTGCCCCGGAACCACACGGGGCAAATCGAAAGGAAATGTAGCATTTAAAGACCAAATGTACGCATCAAAACAAATAACAATTATCCTAATAAATAACAGGCAGAGTTTCATTGCGTTTGGGTTCTGTGATTTCTATAGGACCATTTCTCTCATTCTGAAATCACAACCATAAAAATGTTGCCAATAGGGCTACCGCTTTGAAACGGTCATTGGCAGAAAGGACGCTGTGGTTTAAGCTAGATCCTAGGGTGCACCAATTTTCACTATTGTCATCCCAATAAAACGGACCAGTATAAGTAAATATAGATCCTCTGACAAACTACGGAGTTTTAATAGGCAATATAAGTATAACACAAGATGAATAACAAACTCTGCGAGAGTACAATGTAAGTGTTCCGTAGATATTCACTATGATAAAGGTCGTATAGAGGGAATACCTTGATAGAAAACACTCACAGCACTTTACAAACTCGCCTAAAGTACGTGTAGAACACTTTATCCGCTCTGACCAATGTTATATAAATTGAAAATACTGACGTCTCACCACAAACTTAACTGTAAACATTAATACTATATAGACATTCACTTGATAAGGCCACAACGAAGAAATACCATTATTAGAATACTGACGTCTTACCACAAACAATCTAAAGTAACTGTAGAGTTAAATATTCTAAACATATTCACTCTGATAAAGGCCATAAAGAAGTAACAGTATGATGAAACCACTGAAACCTCATCGCAAACTCACCGGCAGTGACTGTAAAGTTTCAATATTCTACATACATGTATATTCACTCTGATAAAGGCCATAAAGAAGTAACAGTATGATGAAACCGCTGAAACCTCATCACAAACTCACCTGCAGTAATGTAAAGTTTCAATATTCTACATACATGTATATTCACTCTGATAAGGTCATAAAGAAGTAACAGCATGATGAAACCACTGAAACCTCATCGCAAACTCACCTGCAGTAACTGTAGAGTTTCAATATTCTACATAGATGTATATTCACTCTGAAAAAGGTCATAAAGAAGAAACGGCATGATGAAAACAGTGACACCTCATATCAAACTCACCTGCAGTAACTGTAGAGTAATCAACATGTATTCATTTTGATAAAGGCCATACAGAAGAAGTACCATGATGAAAACATTGACAACTGCAGTAACTATATACAACAAAGCAATCTGACCAAGGAAACAATTACATTTGTATGTTTATATCGCTACCTTAAGGTTGTATCTCCTGCTGTATTACGACATTATATCATCGCCGAGATACGGACTTCCCAGCACGTTTGACCCTATCTCTGTTGATGTATTTGTTGATTTATTAGTATACTCTAAATACACATATATTTATATACTATCTTTCATAGTACCATGCGTTTGGGACAATTCTTGCTAGATGTTTGCGCCTGGTAAGCTGAGCATAACTGCAGACAGAAACACGTGTCAGGAATGGAATTCATCAATGTGTAATCTCTTTCACCGAGGAGTTCCGGGAAATACTACATACATAATACATACTACAAATTTAATTAATGACAATGAATCTGGATATTGCAACATAAAGAAACTATGACTGCATCCAGTTATACAATTATATGACAGTCATCTACTAGTAGTTATAGTATTTAGTTGTAGTGAAACATGTCGAATACAGTTTTGATATCATGCACAATATTGGATTCGTGTATACAGTTACACCCAGTCTTATTTACGTCATTTATTATGTTTTCAATACAAATACAAGTAGGCAAATACGATAAGTATTTACATAAAGAAAACAATCAAAGAACGTTAACACGCTTCGGATCAACCTGCAATAATATACGAAAAACACACACACACACACACACACACACACACATAGGCACACACACATAGGCACACACACGCACATTTTTATTATTACATTAAACATATATTTCAATATCTTTTTGTATACGTCATATTACAATTAAGTAACTATGTACGATAAATAATACATGATATAGTACAGCTCAAAGTTTACCAAACCTTTTTCGCCGTATTTTGAAACCCAGATGAAAGATCTTTATGATTTCTTTTATATGGTAAAATACACAAGAAACTTGTTTTTCCAATCAGTTGTTGACAATAAAATAATGAATTTCACATAAATTAATCGTTAAAGAGGCTCTACCTATTTCTTTTTGTCCACCAATTGATATAAACTTTACTTAATTATAAAGAGGACTATGAAAAAGGTAAATGGCAATAATGTTACCCAATGTAATATGCGTTTTGCTGAGGAAAAACAGGATTGAAAAGATCGGATTTTTGAAATTGTATTCGTAATTGTTTTAGACAAGCCGATTGCGGAGATTTTCCGATCTTATTCGTTTACAATCGGAACTACCTCGTCTGATTAGCGAAGAGTTCCGATCGATTCGTTTGCTATCGGAACTGCGCCGAATAGTTTGTAATCGCATTGCGCATGTCCGAGAAAATCGTAAAAAATCGTAGTTCTCCGGCAGGAATAAACGGCTGGGCAGCATTTTATTCAAGATATTGTTTTGATCATAATTAATAATTTACAGAACTGGAATACGAACCATGTTTCTTCTTAGAATACTCATAAAATAGCTTTGTATACATATAAATGCAGTAATATTGAGTATTTAATATTTTACATTAAAAATCGCGTAGATATAGGTAGTGCCTCTTTAAACAAAATCAATTAGTGGATTATTGCTGTTGGTATAACCAGCCACCGTAAAATGTCGAATCTTTGAGTAGTATATGGCATACAGTTAGTATCAAATTCCTTGTATTATATTTATATAAAACTATGTTTAGGGCAATGCGTTTTGTTAGAAACTGAGACCATACGCCGTTGCCCATTGAATGATGTGAAAATACCGCATTGAAGGTTCCATGTTCACCGTCATATGCATACCATCTTCGAGATGGCTCAAATTTATGTACTATTGGCATTTTAAATATTGAGTTCTGCTCAACCCGGGGCTAGAGGGCATGAACGGTAGCAAGTACTTTTCACTACCGTTCATTAACAGTCTCAATCAAACCGAGACTGCAATATTTTTTGTATTTATTGTGTTCAACGATTTCCAAATTTCTCCTTTCATACCCTTTGTTGTGAAGAAAATAGTTGAAAAAGAGTAGAAGGAGAAAAGTAGAAATCGTCAAGGGTTTTAAGGTATTAGAAAATATATAGAGCTTAACATCAATAAGAAACAAATCATTACAAGTTTTTTTTTATGGTATGTCGTGTCTCAACATATGTATCGATATTGTGTTTTCTAGTATATGCATTTAAAATAAAATGTTTATACAACTCAACAATAGATTCAGTGTCACTATCAACAGATGTCTCACTCTCATTACAATCTGTTTTTGACCATTTGGAGATATGTATTTCTAGATTATTTTGAGTTCTTTCCCTTTCTTTCAAGTGTTTTCAAACGCACTGACATTAAGTATGTTTTCCTTGTATTGCATGAAAAAAATAAAATGTTTTCCTAATATTATAATAAATGTCCCTATGATATTTTCTAAAGTTGTATCTATGATCATATTAAATGTATTGAGTTCTTCAGTGTTACCGAAACAGCAAATGTTATGATAAAATCTGCTGGTAGAACATTTTCGTCATTAGTCTCAAGTTTATATAATACGGTTGATATAATGTATTCTTCATACTCCAAGATACATGATTGTAAAATTGTTCCTAGGATCATTCCTCAAGTGTTTACTCTAAGCCAGACACATTACATCTACAGTTATACGATTTTTCGGTGTACATAATGTATTTCTAATCCCTCTATTCATGGTGACATGGGCTGGTTACCACCTATAATTAACAGCTTATTTTTATGGAAACAACTTATATCTATGAATAATAATAGACTTACGAAAGCTATTTTTCTTTGGGATTATTCAAAATGTAAAAACACTTGGTCACATGATATTAAATTATTGAATTATTGCATAAATTAAATTAATTGTGTCCAGACACAGCTACTGAGGCAGAACAAAGAAAAGTGTTTTTAACAAATGAAACTATTGTACTAAAACCGGGACAGTTTATTATGGATTTAAGAAATCGTATAACCTAAGTACAGGATATAGGCCATAAAGAGAAATCTTCTCCGTTAAGAAACCGAAAAGGAGGGAGTGTAGCAACCGACCATGGTTGTTTCGTAATGGTGAAGATTTCTCTTCATAGATTCTATCCGGCTTAGTGTTTACGATTTCTTCAGGCATTTATAATAAACTGTCCCGTTTTTAGTACAATAGTTTAATTTGTTAAAAACACTTTAATTTGTTTTCACGATAGGTTTTATCGATAGTCTCTATATAGGTCTCGCTCTAAACCATGAAGAGCGATGGTAGTAAAATCTTCATGAGTAAATGGTGGAAGTATTTGAAATTCTGAGCCATCTTATTGGTTTAAAAAGTGGAGTTAACGCTAATTTGTACTATATTTAATATGTATTTGTCCATAATGTCTGTCTACTTAATCGACTGTTGTATGCAATATGTGTGTTTTTAGCTATGTTTCTGTAAGATTTGTATTCTAGAGAACAATTAGCAGTTACATATGTGGTTATGTTAATGTATGTGTCGTGTGCGAGAGTGTGTGTGTGTGTGTGTGTGTGTGCTTTTGTGTTTTGTTATACCTTTTATCCGAGTTATGAAAGCAATCATAAATGTGATATTTCTATAGTGATTAATAAGCCTGATTAGACTGGGTATTCATTTGTTTACTTAATATTGCCTGTATTATACTGTTCTGTTTTGTATATGTAATATTTTGTAAATGTTATTTGTCACTTTAATAATAAAATAAATACATCATTCCAAATGATATTTTCGTCTAGTCAAGATTAATTCGGATTCCGATTTCATTCAGAAATGTTTCTACGTCGACCAGAAATAGACTGAGGTAAGTAGGCATTCTCAGAACATATGGAACAATGTATCGTAGTTCATTCTGCAAAAGTTGACACTTGAATTAACTAGTTTAAACTTAAACCGGAAACTGTTTGTAGGTAATATTCGCAGTAAATATTTATACTAAAAAGCATGTAATTTGGTGTCAATTGTAGCCAAAAAGGCTTACCAAAAATACTTTCCCAACTTATTTCTCCAAAAATACTTTCCCATTTTATTTGGGATTTCATTTCCATGTTGTATCCATGTTTCTATCTGCGATTTGAATAATAACTCGGTCCGTCAGATGCTTGTGAAAACAACAGGGACTTCATCATCAAATCGGATATTTACCAAACGTTGCCATGGTCTTTGTATCAATGAAAGCTCGGACAAGTTCGAAAACCAGCAAGATCGTATTCATAACACCAGAGTTATAGCCCTTGTTTTAATGAACATCTCATTTTCAGCCTTGTGAACATTCTACGTAGCACCTTCATGTAGTATTTGATATTAACCAAACTTTGCCAGACTGTTGATATTAATGAAAGCTCGGACAGTCCGGAAACCAGCTATATTTGATTAATTACACTAGAACCAAACTTACACAATAGTTATATATACATACTATCTCAAGCGAGTTCTTGAACCAGCCACTCGAGCTCATCCATTGTTCATCAGATCTTAACCAAACTTACAGACTTTGCATTTCTAAATATCAATAATTACAACGAAAAAACAAAAGGGAACTGCACTAAAATGCTTTAAAAAAAAAGATTGGCACTCTTGTATACAGAACTCATTTTGACTGAAAACAGGAAATCCTTAAGCGACTACTTATGAGCTGCAGGGTAAAATTTGACGAAACTTCACAGGAAGTATCCTTGCGTGGTCCTCCCATACATTAATACAAATCGTCCCAATTCGTCCGCAAATATTGCCGCCGTTACTAAAAATAGAAACGTCCTTTAAACGACTTCTTCTCTGTAAATTAATTTTTTCCTGTTTTAGCATTTTTTCCATTGAAATGGTATGCATTGTATAAGAGTAGAATGTTGTCAAAGTCAAGTCACTGTTTGAAATGATATACTAGTACTGTAATCGTATACACGTTCTATGAAGTTTATGCCTCTCTCATACCCGCATTTAAATAGACATGTTTTGCATTTCCCTTTAGTACATGAGTGTTTCCATAATATCTGTTGTGTGATATAGTTTCATTGTTTTCATTTTTGTTTATAATTGAGTTTAGCCCAGGATTCATTGATCTCTTTTAGAAAAACAGGCCTCTTACTTATGTGGTGTATTATTTTGATCGAAAATTATTTTTATCCAGCTTGCTTTTAAAGAGTGTAAGTAAGATTCCATATCAATCATTTTTAACTCTTAGCCTGCTAAGGGCGACTATTACAGCCTTTGCAGCCAGTGTAAACCCAGATCAGCCTGCGAGTAACTGAAAGCCATCCCTAACGTTGTGGCATAATCAGATTTTCATATAAAATGTCTGCTTTGCAAAATCCACAACGTAGAATTATTGTCCGTCGAAGATTCAAACGTAAACCGGAAATTGAACTATAGTCATCTATTAATTTTCCTACGGAACTCCTGCATAAAAAACGCTAGCGTGAAACATTTTGTTTTAGTATACCTCATGCCAATTCTCAATGTTAAACTCCCATATACTGCTATTTAATATTTCACGGTGTAGTACGCTGTTTACTGTCACGTAGTACGCTGTTTACTGTCACCCCCTGGAGTGACGTCATCGGAGTGCAGAACGTTATTATTGAATTATAGATATTTCATTATGGCGATTACTATAAAACCCGTGAACCGATAAACAAGGGACACACGGCGATGTTGATTTTTTTTCAAAATCGCGTAGTCACGTTTTGCTTTTTAATCATGTTAATTCGCGATCAATAATTCGATGGGCATATTTTTAAACTTAAATGGACTGGCAGCGATCTGGAAGAGTAACCGGTCCGAGATACACATCATAATGTGATTCAGTTTAATATGAGATGCGCACATGCATTAAATAAACAATAATTATTTATGAAAATGTTTTGATTAGAAAATACGACGACAATTGTTGTTTCTCTTGCGCGTTTTTTTTTGTCATTATCACGCTTACCTCTATCATACTCTATCATGGAATATTTATTTTTCTACATTTTGCTATCTTGTATTTTTGTTCAAGTAGCTCTTTCCTGCTTTTATCCACTTCTCGTTGATAAGAATCCATTTTAAGTTGCAATCTTTTTCGCTTGTTGACTTTGCTTTGTTTTGGTTTCCATAAATCATCACGAACCACCTCATATTCTACTTGGAGTTGCTTGTTTACCATTAATTTCTTTCTATATTTTTCTTTTAAATTGTTAAGTGTTCTGCAAAATGTAATCTTTTCTATATCTTTTTGTTCCATTATATAAAATAATATTATATAAATTCAATGTTTTAAGCCCTTATTTAATATTTTGAATGTCCTTAAATACCCAACTGTTACCATCATCATTATAACCCTTCCACTTAACCAAAGCTTGTTGCTTTTTATAACTATTTTAATGCTAAATACTTCTAGGTCAGCTTTTAACATTTCCAATTCGTAAAAGCTTCCATCAATCTTTTGATTGTTTAAATCTTTTATTTTATATGTCACAGGATATGTATATTGAATTTCATCAATAACAAATATTTCTTCCGTCCAATTTGGTGTATACAATGTTCTTTTAAATTTACTGATTCTAACCTTGTCTGCTATTTTATTTTAAACTTAGGTACAGATTTATTAATTTTAATCTTTCCGGATTAATTGAAATACACGTTTCCTTTATTCTTATCATCAATTGCTTCAATGGTTGCCATTTAATACTACGATGTTTGTATTATTATACTTCTCAACCATTGCCTGCAATACGTCTAAATATGTATTTGTATTGTTTGCTGTAAATTATTTCCACACCTCTCTTTAAATGTTCGGTTAAACCGTTTTATTACTGCAGCTTTTCCATAATTAAACGTGTTATACATTTTAATATTACTATCATCAAGAAATTGCTTAAATGTTTTGTAATGAAATCCTTCACTTTGGTAAACCCTTAGAAATTTATATTGTCTTCCCGCACTTATAAGTTTTTGTAACGCTTTAGTAATTTCTCTAAACCAGTTTTATTCTGAACAGGCATACACCAAGCATATTTACTAAATACATCAATAACAGTAAGCAAGTATTTAATACCTTTATTATACTTTGAAAACGACTGCATATCAACTAAATCAGCCGACCATATGTTATCAATTTCATTAACAATCACACGGCGTTGAGTGAACTTTCTTCGTATAGGTTTATGAAGTTCACCGGCTAACTTATCAGTCCATCTCAACACTTTCTATACTACTAACTTGTTATAAGCGCTGGTGAAATTGGTTGTATTTAGTCCTTCGTCGATGTCTTAAAATCAATGACAACATGTTATAAGCGCTGGTGAAATTGTTGTTTAGTCCCTCGTCGGTGTCTAAAAACCAATTATAACATGTTATAAGCACTTGCGAAATTGGGGTTTAGTCCCTCGTCGGTGTCTAAAAACAATGACAACATGTTATAAGAGCTGGTAAAATTGAAGTTAAGTCCCTCGTCGACGTCTAAAAACAATGACAACATGTTATAAGCGCTGGTGAAATTTGGATTTAGTCCCTAGTCTTTGTCTAAAAATAATGGCAACATGTTATAAGAGCTGGTACATTGGGGTTTAGTCCCTCGTCAGTGTCTAAATAACAATGACAACATGTTATAAGCACTAGTGAAATTGAGGTTTAGTCCCTCGTCGGTGTCTAAAAACCAATTATAACATGTTATAAGCACTTGCGAAATTGGGGTTTAGTCCCTCGTCGGTGTCTAAAAACAATGACAACATGTTATAAGAGCTGGTAAAATTGAAGTTCTGTCCCTCGTCGGCGTCTAAAAACAATGACAACATGTTATAAGCGCTGGTGAAATTTGGATTTAGTCCCTAGTCTTTGTCTAAAAATAATGGCAACATGTTATAAGAGCTGGTACATTGGGGTTTAGTCCCTCGTCAGTGTGTAAATAACAATGACAACATGTTATAATCACTAGTGAAAATGAGGTTTAGTCCCTCGTCGGTGTCTAAAAACCAATGACAACATGTTATAAGCACTAGTGAAATTGGGGTTTAGTCCCTCGTCGGTGTCTAAAAACCAATGACAACATGTTATAAGAGCTCGTAAAATTGAAGTTAAGTCCCTCGTCGGCGTCTAAAAACAATGACAACATGTTATAAGCGCTGGTGAAATTTGGATTTAGTCCCTAGTCTTTGTCTAAAAATAATGGCAACATGTTATAAGAACTGGTAACATTGGGGTTTAGTCCCTCGTCAGTGTCTAAAAAACAATGACAACATGTTATATGAACTGGTTAAATTGGGGTTTAGTCCATAGTCGGTGTCTAAAAACCAATGACAACATGTTATAAACACTAGTAGTCCCTCGTCGGTGTCTAAAAACCAATGACAACATGTTGTGGTTTAGGCCCTCGTCGGCGTCTAAAAACAATGACAAAATGTTATATGAACTGGTTAAATTGGGGTTTAGTTCCTTGTCCGTGTCTAAAAAACAATGACAACATGTTATAATAATTGGAGAAAGTCGAAGCGTATATTCAGATGGAATATCCATTTATTTTCGCCACTTGGAATTGCATGTGGCATGTTTCAGAAAGGTGAAACATAGGAACATCAGGTAAATCTTTTGCGACACTTATCTCTCAACAAAAAAAATCTTCAACAATTCCTAAGTTCATTGTTGGATTAATTATACGGGAAACTGAATAACCGAGTTTATCACCTACCATAATGTATTATGTATGTCTCAGTTCTGGTCACTGATTGGTCAGTTTGTTTGATGATGCTCTATCAAAATTATGAATATGCCATGTTAACAAGCGATATCTTGTGTTCCATAGTTAATGAATAAAATACTGATGACGTCATACTTTTTTTAAATATTTTCCGTTATGACCTCTTTTTTCACCCCGTAAACATACTGAAATAGTCGTGAATTATCGGTATGCTGTGGCTGCGTGTATCATTCATTTGCGCGAATAACCTTAGTGTCAACGTATCGTTAATGTAGATGACAATTCCTTGTACAGCACATTGAATCACATTGAATTATGTAAGGAATGGGCAAAATCATAGAACTAAAACGTTTCTAAGTATTTCTTCACAAGTCGTGTAATATGAACTCTTTATATGACAATCTAGGTAGTAGGGACACAAATAGTGGAATATTTGAAGGATAAGATGTTTAAACAATCTTTGTTTCTGTCACATTTCCATTACACGACACCCTTTATAAACAGTCCAGTTGTCCTTTGTTGTAACACACTAATCCTGTTCAAAATTTGCATTGACCATTCACTGGACAATGGACTTCATGTATTTATATTGGTATATTCATAAAAAAAGAAATATTTATAAAGATAAAATGTGATTTGGTAAACAGTATATGGATTTATTTTACTATATCTTATCACTACTACCTAGATTAATTGGTATGTTCCAAGTACTCAGATATGTGTTAATTCCAGGATTTGGCAAAACCTCTATAGGATTTGGCAAAATCCCTATATATTCCAATGTGATTTCCAAATAATATACATGAACCTTAAGGATTATTTAGGATCATTAAATGTATCGATATTTTAACTTAAAGTGCTTGTTTTACCTGAGACAATTCACTGACAAGTCGTGCAGGATGAGCACAAAGAGAAAATCAATCTACCACTCCCTCAACCCACTCGATAATGTTATACTTTTATCTTTGATCATTCTTTGAAATTCTTTGAAATTCTAGAACTGTGGATGCTACTATTGCATTTTCCCATATCCAGCTTTTAAAAAATGTACTAAGCACTTAACACTGGATTCAATTAATGCATACTCTTAATTGATGATTGTCCAATAACAAGGATATATTGCCTTTTCTGTAAATAATAGTCTTGCCTATAAAAATCACTTCAGTTCATTGAATTCCATTGAGGATCAATATAAAATTCTGTCTCATAACTCTTATCTAGTTTAGCATATTGATAACAAGAAAAGTCATAGTATACAATATATACTATGACGACGAGCGGCAATAAGAATGAAAATTTTAGAATATATTTGTTTAAAATCATTGCATTGGAATTATAGCATCATGTGTGGTTTGTTTGTGTAAAATTAATAGTGAGTTCTATTTGGTGTAGCAACGGCAGAGAACAAAATGGAAAAGCGTAATAAAGGTAGAATGCTTTTTATTTGAAACTAAACGTCCAATTTAAGTGCTTTTTATAACCAAGAAAGCGCTATATTCGCTATTTTTATATTAAGCAAAGACTGGAGGAGCTGGAATGTTTGTATATGTATTCTTTTGACTATAAATAATGTTTTAATGCACAATTATATAAAAACACACTTTGAATATGTATGAATAATTACAATTTACATACGGTAATAATATGATGACTATCAAATGTACATATTTTTAAGTTCATGCTGTACAAAAGCAACATTACTGATGTGAAAAAAAAATTGTATGTACAACTCAGTGTGTCAGGTCCCTGCCAAGACTTGAACTTGAATCTCTTTTCTCGAAAGAAAAGCGTGTTTCCTTACACTACAGAGATCGCCCAGACATCACAAAAAGAGTGTACAAAACTAAGCAAAATTAAAAAGATGTAGATCAAACAAGAGGCCCAAGAGGGCCTGTGGACGCTCTACTGGCTAATATGGCTCTTATGACATCAATGAAGCGAGTGACTATCGTCTTAAAGAGGCAAAATATAGCATTTTTAACTAAATCAAAAGCCATAACTCCGTCATTACTGGTCCGATCTGGCTGGTTTTCCAAGTTGGCCAGTAGAGATAATAAAAAGAAAAAAAATAATAATAATAAAAAAAAAAGAAAAAAAGAAAAAAAATCACAAATAATAATAAAAAAAGAAAAAAAGAAAAAAATTAAAAAAAAATTAATCAAAAAAATTAAAAAAATATATATAAAAAAATATAAAATACAAAAGTGTGTTCGTAAAACACAATGCCCCCGTCAGTGCACTTATTCTACAGGCAAGGTTAAAGTTTTGTAACGGAGGTCACGGTGACCTTGACCTTTGACCTACTGACCTCAAAATGGGTGGGTCTTGTAGAAGTTGTCATGGGCAACCCGCATGTGAAGTTTGGTGATCCTAGGTGGAAGGGTTTGTGTTTTACAGGCAAGGTTAAAGTTATGTGACAGACAGAGAGACAGACAGACCAAAAACAATATGGCGCCGATTCATCATCTATGATGCGGGGGCATAAAAATAAATAAATAAACAAGATGTGTTCGTAAAACACAATGCCCCCGTCAGTGCACTTATTCTACAGGCAAGGTTAAAGTTTTGTAACGGAGGTCACGGTGACCTTGACCTTTGACCTACTGACCTCAAAATGGGTGGGTCTTGTAGAAGTTGTCACGGGCAACCCGCATGTGAAGTTTGGTGATCCTAGCTGGAAGGGTTCTCGTTGTACAGGCAAGGTTAAAGTTTTGTAACAGAGGTCAAGGTGACCTTGACCTTTGACCTACTGACCTAGAAATGGGTGGGTCTTGTAGAAGTTGTCATGGGCAACCCGCATGTGAAGTTTGGTGATCCTAGGTGGAAGGGTTTCTGTTTTACAGGCAAGGTTAAAGTTTTGTGACAGACAGAGAGACAGACCAAAAACAATATGCCCCGATTCATCATCGATGATGCGGGGGCATAAAAATAAAGACATTTAAAACAAGCATTTATGTACAACTGTGACTCCCGCGGCGGGGCCAGACGTGACCCCAGGGTCACCATTTGAACAAAATTGGTAAAGGACCATAAGCTTAAAGCAACAGCAGAATATTAAACCTCTGGCTCTTGCAGTTTAAGAGAAGAATTTTGTTTAAGTTTTTCCCTATACATGTCTATGTAAAACATGTGACCCTTGGGGCGGGGCCAAATGTGACCCCAGGGTCACCATTTCAACAAACTTGGTAAAGAACCATAAGCTTATAATAAATGTAAAATATCAAAGCTCTGGCTCTTGTAGTTTTCGAGAAGAACATTTAAAAAAAAAAAATCCTATATAAGTCTATGTAAAACTGTGACCCTCGGGGCGGGGACAAATTTGACCCCAGGGTGTCACTGTCCTCATTTGTTTTTGGGTTTTTTAATTTATTGTTTTTGATCGATTTTGAATTGAATGTTGTTTAGCGGCTCATCAACACAGTACAGGTTATTTAGAGCCGCCCCCGAGAGAGGGGAAGGATACATAGAAATCCGGGGACCTGCCCTACTCTTATCGAATAGATTCCTATGGTTCTTTAACGTGCTCGGAGGATAGACCGATACAAGGGACCGCCTGGTTTACGTCCCCATCCAACGGACGAGGCTAAGGAAAAGTGTCTTGCACAAGAACACGATTTTGAACAGGCCCAAATGCCATTTGAAGCGGTCATTTCGGCCGGCGGCCGGTTCTTATTGAGAACCATGGAAGAGGTCTTTTATAGGCCTCTGTTATATAAGGTAAAAAAGCCCTGAACTTGTATCTTGTGTGCGATATTCACAAAATAAGCATCGCTGTCGTTCAAAATACAAATCATACCTTCACACAGACATTGATTCTGCATTCATGTTGTTGTGGGTTTGTAAAAAAGCAGAAATATTTTTTAAACGAAACAGATTTTAATGGTTATTTTCTAGTACGAAAACAAGTAGGAATATTATTAATTTATTTAGTTCACTTTTCATTCCGTACATTCAACATCCGTTAGGCCGCCTGTTTAAATGTACATTACATTGTCAGTGTATGAGGGACAAGTTTAACACGGTAATATTAGATATTGGTAGACCCTATGTAATTAAGATGTACATGATGCTCCTAGTGCAGTAATTACAAAAGGATAGGCAGATAAAAAAATGCATTAGGTCGAACACTTTTTTCTACTTAGACTACTTCAAATAAAAATAGAAATATGCATTAGGAAGTTTTTTCCTACTTTCACTTTCGTTATAGACAGCATGTAGATAAATCAGCAAGCTCATTTTTCTGTGTTGGAAATTGTTAGCATGGTATATGCCTAAATTTGACTGGTAGGTTCGTTTTTCTGTTAATAACTTTTTGAGATGTCAATTCTTCGAATAATTATCGAAAATTAGCCAAGGTCGAAGCAGATCTTGGATATATAATGGCAAACATGTTTCAAAACAAAAACACACCATTCCGGCATTGATCTCGGATTCATTCAGAACAAACACGGCATTCTGAAATAAAAGCATAAGCATTACGACATGCGTCGATAGTCTCTTTGCCCATCAAACAATGCCGTCAATTTGCCATAATCGTTTAATTGCCCTACTTGTTTACAAATTGGTTCGATCGACTCGCCATTGTTTCACTTTAACATGTGGTAGTGAACGAGAGTTGTTTTATTGGCTGATAAAAATACATTGGTTATTTGATTGGATAATACAGTACTAGGTCAAGTATTGCGTCATGATTTTTAATTCTTGAAGAAAAGATTACCTTGGGTCAATACGACGCACCGCCCGAAATACAAAGAGACAACACCATTTCAGTAACTGATTTACACATTGATGTGTATTTCACACTAATCTGGTGCGTGACTTACTTCCTGCATAGAGGGGCTCGTTACGGGTGTATATTTCACACAGTATACAAATTATAAACACTGCTCGTCTTTATTTGAAGATTGGCACCCCAAACCTCCCTCGGCCAATCAAATTCTGATAAACTGTCAAGTGGGAGGGATTAAACAATCACGAACAACACAGGTGAGTTTTACGACACATCAGTAATGCTCTCGACGAAAACAACGGGTGGTTAATTCCTACACAATTATCGGCAAACTACACAGTGAAGGCAAATTTCCCTCGATTTTTTATCTAATGCTGAAACGTCCATCGGGCAAGTGACGGACAGCCAGATTTACGAAGGTCACCCAAAATCCACTTGTCCGGGCGTCGGGCAGCCATATTTCCGGAGCCCTGGTACTGATTGTTCCCACCAAGGTTCTTTGAAATCCGGCAAGAACTTCATTAGCACCTATGCATTTTTTTTTTACCTCAACACATGATTATAGTTTGCAAGAATGGTTTTATAGTGGAATTTGGCGCTTGAGTTACTTTAACAGGGCTAAAACTCATTCAACCAGTATACAGTTAGCTTGATAGTGATAATCCAGTTTCCCACCAAAACAACCACAGTACTCCAAACATATAGTTTTACATTGATTAGAAGCAGAAACCAGACAGAATGTATCTAGGCTCGCGTTAACCATTCGCCAAATCGCCATAGGCGAAAAGAAACCCGAACTGGCGAATGAAAATCGTAAGAAATACATATCAAATTCGCCACACGTCGGCCGTCTGGTGAATCCAAATTTCCGACAGATTTTGTCTACAATCTCGGAAAATCCCGAATTCTAATACACAAAGTCTTTCACTGTCTATAAGCCACTACCCCGCTGGGTGTTGTTAGCTAATTAGCGACAATCAATTATCTGGACTGATAAACTAATTATCGCAGTGTTTATTGAAGACCGCAGTCAAATTGTCGATGTGCGATTGACTCCGCCCACTGTTCCGGACTCTTGCTGTCAATCAACTGGTTTGAGACCCCGTAACAAGAGCCTGTATTTTTATATTTTCTTAATATATGCATGCATTCATTATGTCCTTTCTTAAATTTCAGTCGACAATTTTTAAAAATTAAAATAGCATTAAAGTAAATACAATTTTTAAAACTTTTTGGATATTTTACAGCTCCACTATTATAAGTAATTGTAAGCACTAAAGCAGAATGCATATGATGTGGACATATTGATACCATATACATGTAGGTTAATAACGCATACTTTTTTAACTAACTGTTGATGTGTACGCAAACGCAAAGTTTTAGCGCCTCCAATTCGTTAAAAAATATCTCGGCAAAAGTCTGGCTAAAGGAATTTTTAGGGCTTTAGCCAGATTTGGCTAAAGGGTTTAAAATCCTAGCGCTAGCCTAGTGTATGTTTAAATCTAGAATCTATGTAATTTTTTATGTAACCAGCCCAACTTGTCTGCCATTTACACTTTCAGCAGGCCACATCTATTATTTCTCTAATTCTAATACACCCGCACTATATAGCCTAGTTTAAAATATCTCGTTATATTGAACGATATATCACTGTAATTTGTGCAACGTTAGGAGAATAAGCATTGCGCATTGTAACGTATGCAACGTTAGGAGAGCAAGCAAAGCAATGCGAAAGATTTCAGATGTGTGCGTTATTTTCACATTTTAGGGGTATTAGAATAGAAATAGAACATCGTATACGGTGAATTATCTATAATATATCACGGTTTGTCGTTCAATTGTAAACAATAATTTCACTCGCTCTTCGGGCTCCAGAAATTATTGTTTACAATTGAACTCCAAACCACGATATATTAAACGATAATTCACAGTAAATGATGTTCTATTTCTGAAATAAAAACATTCTAGACCATTCTTATAACAACATAGCGTCACACTATCAGCTGATATAAAGCATAAAAATACAGTTCTGCATCTAGTTTCATTGCATAGGCACATAATTGAATTGAATTGGATTTTATAGTCGCACCAACAGCTAAGGTCATACGGCGACTTAACAGCTTCCACTGGTGGAGGAAGACCCCAGGTGCCCCTCCGGGCAATTTTCGTGCACGGGCGGGCACCTGGGTAGAACCGCCGATGTTCCGCAAGCCAGCTGGATAGCCTCCTCACATAAAGATTCCTAGGCCCCTGAGGGATCGAACCTACAGCGGTGAGGGGCAAGTGATTGCAAGTCAGAGACTCTAACCACTGGCCACGGACACCCCACGCATAGGCACATAAACTAGACTTTAACACATAGTAAAATGATAAACTTTCGCATATAACTTACAATAAATGGGTTATACTACGACGACACACTGCGTTGAATTGCTGAAAAAAAAAAAACTGGCACTTATCACAGATACCAGTTTAAAAAAAAAAAATGTCTTATATTCTATTAAATACTATTCTATTAAACAGTATTTAATAGAATATAAGAGTTTTTTGTTGTTTTTTTAAACCGGTATCTGTGGCACCTATGCACAAAATATGGCGGGAAAATTACCTTCCAGGTTTTACTTTACTCACCAAATACAAACAACGCAAAACAGAAACGTCACTGTCATGTTTGTAAACGTACTGCAGTCTCATTTCTAACCATGCAGATTGTGCAACAAATCAGTTTTGTCAACACGCACAGTAAAACTTGTTTTAACTAGTATAGGCCTATAGGTCATGCTCTGCAATCACAAAACAATAACAAACAATTCATCAAACTTGGTAGTATAGGCGTTGGCGATCATTTTAAGAAATTGGCAATATCTGCCTGGCGTTTCTGGAGAGGAAAATTTTTAATGTTTTCAACCATATATGGTTATAGCAGCCATGTCAAATGTCGCGCTCACCTAATTTTAACAAATCTAAAAAGCATTCATCCGAGGAACATCCTTGTGAAGATTGGCCAAACCTACTTTTAACAGAGGTTTCTGAGGAGGCCGTTTGAAGCAGAACTTTACGACACCGACAACGAGTGTTCCCTAAAAGGTACATTTCACAGCGACAGAGGAAATTGTTGTCTTTGGTTTTTGTTATTTACTTTGTTGTGACGCAAAAGGGGGAATGGGGAATATACTACTTCAAGGGTAAAGGGGTCGAATTGCGGCAAATATCTCCGGTAAAAGAGAGCAAGAATAGAATGAGCAGAACAACATTTCCTTACTGTTTTTCTGAAGACACTAACTTGCAATTGTACATGTCCTTTCTCGAAAGCGGCTAAGATAGCTCTGCGAAATGTCCTGCTTGATTACAGTGTAAGTGCACTGTGAAGTGTGTCAACGCCACAGTTATTGGATGTTTTACTGCACTTGCCAATTTCCATGAAAAATACCATGAATTCCTTAATGTAACAGTATCACTTATGTTCCAGATTTATACTAACCAAACACCACAAACAATAATTTATCACAAATTACCAAAGTGTGAAATACTAACCTGGCAAATGCCTTCAGCCACTGCAGCTGCCTGTGAACGCCTCAAGCGGGACACACAACAATGCAAGATATGTTTACACTGGAAATAAGAAAACAAGAGGTCAATGACCTTGAAGCTCTACTGATAGATTTTTGATAGCTAGGTCAACATTCCCGTGAAGTTTCATGAAAATCGTGGCGGCCATCTTGAATTTCCGGCCGACCTAAAATTTTGCTAGGATCAATTAGACATCAAGAGCAACATTCCTGTGAAGTTTCATGAAAATCCGTCAAGTAGTTTCATAGGAGTAGTTGCTACAAGTTTTCATTATATAACTCTATGTAAACAAAGATGGCTGCTGGCGGCCATGTTTAATGTCAAATCAAAATAATTTTTGACAAGGATCAACATCATGTCATACTGATCATTTTAGAAAAAGTCCCATATCAATATCACTTATAGTTTTAAAGAAGTAGTCGCTACAAACTTGTTTTTTGAAAATCTATTTTTAGCCGGGGCGGCCATCTTGAATTTCCGGCCGACCTGAAATTTTGCTAGGATCAATAAGACATCAAGAGCAACATTCCTGTGAAGTTTCTTAAAAATCCGTCAAGTAGTTTCAGAGGAGTAGTCGCTACAAGTTTTCATTATATAACTGTATGTAAACAAAGATGGCCACTGGCAGCCATGTTTAACGTCGAATCAAAATAATGTTTGACTCATATAATCATCATGTCATGCTGATCATTTTAGAAAAAGTCCCATATCAATATCTCTTACAGTTTTCAAGAAGTAGTCGCTAAAAATTTATTTATTTTAAATCTATTTTTAGCCATGGCGGCCTTCTTGAATTTCCGGCTAGTCTGAAATTTTGCTAGGATCAATTAGACATCAAGAGCAACATTTCTGTGAAGTTTCATGAACATCCGTCAAGTAGTTTCAGAGGAGTAGTCGCTACAAGTTTTTACTATATAACTCTATGTAAACAAAGATGGTCACTGGCAGCCATTTTTTAACGTCGAATCAAAATAATGTTTGACTAGGATCAACATCATGTCATGCTGATCATTTTAGAAAAAGTCCCATATCAATATCACTTATAGTTTTCAAGGAGTAGTCGCAACAAACTTATTTTTTAAAAATCTATTTTTAGCTGTGGCGGCCATCTTGAATTTCTGGCCGTCCTGAAATTTTGCTAGGATCAATTAGACATCAACAGCAACATTCCTGTAAAGATTCATGAAAATCCGCCAAGTAGTTTCAGAGGAGTAGTCGCTACAAGTTTTTACTATATAACTCTATGTAAACAAAGATGGCCACTGGCAGCCATGTTTAACGTCGAATCAAAACGATTTTTGACAAGGACCAACATCATGTCATGCTGATCATTTTAGAAAAAGTCCCATATCAATATCACTTATAGTTTTCAAGAAGTAGTCGCTACAAACTTGTATTTTAAAATTCTATTTTTAGCTTTGATGGCCATCTTGGATTTCACATCATCATGATTTTTTGCTAGGATCAACTAGACTTCATGGGCAACATTTCTGTAAAGTTTCATGAATATCAATCCAGTAGTTTCAGAGGAGAAGTCGCTACAAATAAAAGTTAACGGACAGACAGACAGACGGACGGACGACGGACGCCGCACCACGGCATAAGCTCCGCTGATCTCTGATCAGTTGAGCTAAAAAAACACCATGTAAACACGTGTACAAGACATAATGGGAGGAAGTAAAGGAAGTTTAACATGGCAACACTATATGTTTTTGTTAGGCATAAATCCACTGACTTGTACCTTAACCATAGAATAGAACAGAATTACTGTGAAAGTGAGGATACTAAATGCGTGTTTGTATGCCTCTTACGCCAATTGCACCACATGTAAGGTTATATATCATGTTGTTTCCCTCTTCACCCTTTTGCAAATGATACTAATACGCACTCAGACAAAAGCAGTCACATTACAGTGAACATGGTTGTATAGTGTTTCATTACCCTCACCTAAAAGAAAACAGTTCCCATCTTCATCTCTTTAAATAAAGTTCCACTGAAGAAAAACTTGTGTACGGAACACAGATGCGTCGGGCAACAATGAGGGAAAGCTGTGGGATTACTTGGTAATTTTTGATGTGGAATCAATATGCATATCTAAACTTCATTGGTAGGCATCCTGAATGGTTAAAACAAAGAAACGGCTGAAGACTGTGTGAGAAGATTCGCACACAACTAGGACTACCAGTTTTTACAAAACCACAGCCTTAGCTCCACCGATACAAGGTCTACTTTATCCCATAATCGATATGCACATATTGACCTGACAGTCATGGATCGTGTAAGTTAAAATATATGTATCTCCATTGCTTACCACTTGCAAGTGAGAGATGATGTAGGGAAAGTCATAATGCCAAAATAAAACATCACAGGTTACTCCAGTGTAAAATACTAACCTGGGAGGTCTTCACTCACTGCTGGGTTTTTTTTAACACCTGTAGCAGGACTCACACCAATGCAGGGTACGTGTACACTGAAAATACAATCCAAAACATCCTGTGAAAAAGGGCACGGGGAATAAAGTTTGCTAAACCTTGGAAGGAAAACACATGGTAACAGTATCTGTTTTGTAAAATGTACCATTAATTCGAAGACTTTTGAAGATTGAAGAGCGCACGGTCTATTCAGCATGAACCACACAATGTCAAATTAGGGTATATTTCAATAACAACCACAAAGGAAAATGAGCAAGACAAAGCGGCTTCACATCTTGTGTGCCTCCACCATGGGCAATTGTAGGTGTTAATACATGAATGTCCATATAAGCCTCTACCATAGACAAATGAAGGTATTAATATATGAATGGCCATATAGGCAGGGTTTGAAATTTAACTTTACACATTTCAGTCGTCCCCAGTCACATTTACATGTAAAATTGATACAAAATACAAGATCTCTCTTGAAAGTGACATTACATTCAATCACATGCATTCCACCAATGAAAACAAGATGTGTTTTCTTTGACATTTACAATATGCTCACCAACGTCTTGACATTTTTTTCAGTCATAAGTTTTAAGCATGTAAAATTCATTTCTTTGTATATGACTTTTGCCTACATACGCATAACCGCCACTGGATTACTTTATATTTCAGTAAATTTATAAAACATTTTGTAACATATTATTGGTTTGTATAAACACAAAGTCCGTAGCTTAATAAGTGCAACCGTATGCTTTTATTTACCACCATCTAACCATCTAAACATAACGCTTTCTCTTTCATGGCTTTCCAAGTACTTTTATTTCCAAATAATAAATGGGTATTCTGCTATTTTGCCGCAAGCTAATCAAGAGGTGGCGACAAACTGTTTAATACATTATATCAGTCAACTTGTGACAAATATTGCCCAATATATGGGTCTGACACGAGTATGTATATAGAAATTAACCTGTCAAAATTAGAAGATAGTGCCCAGTCCTCCCCGACAATATAACACACAGGAGACGGTACTATTGCTTACACCGCCATTGCTTACCGGCATGCCATGCGCAAAAAACACTCAGATCACTCTTCAGCGACACCTGTCACACACCATCAAGCATGTGTGGCACGTCATTTTTCAACACATGTAGGGTTACATATCATGGACAATTTTCTGTGGTGGAGGCAGACCACGTACTTTGTCTGGGTACAACCAGTACAAGACATCAGAGAGTATTATCCTTTTACATTTAAAGTGGAGTACGTGGCTCAGTGGTAGAGCACCGAACTTCATATCAAAAAGGTCGTGGGTTCGATCCTCGCCGTGGCCATGTCATTTATCCTTGAGCAAGATAATTAATACACATTGCTTAATACTGGTTCTACCCAGGGAACCTGCACATAATCGTCGAAAGGGGGTGTTGCAGTATCGGTAGATACATAGACACATGTAGGATCCAAGTCATTCTTTGAAAAAGGAGTCGCGCTCGTGGTCACCTTGCATCAAATGGAAGTCACTGAACTTCACTATTGTTTGTCAATGGAAATATTCAATTCTATTCTGATAACAGTTGTCCTGTCGCTATGAAGACACTAAAAATACGACACTTTTGTACCACTCTTCAACGCATATACGCACAAATTCCAATTAAAACACATTATACTGTTACAGTTTAGCATATTACTTACAATACATGCGTTTAATACGACGATTCACTTCGCTGAATCGCTGAAACAAATTAACGAATGGGTATTCTGCTATTTTGCCACAAGCAAATCAAGAGGTGGCGACAAACTATTTAATACATTATATCAGTCAACTTGTGACAAATATTGGCCAATTTATGGATCTGACACGAGTATGTATATAGAAATTAACCTGTCAAAATTAGAAGATAGTGCCCAGTCCTCCCCGACAATATAACACACAGGAGACGGTAGTATTGCTTACACCGCCATTGCTTACCGGCATGCCATGCGCAAAAAACACACAGATCACTCTTCAGCGACACCTGTCACACACAATCAAGCATGTGTGGCACGTCATTTTTCAACACATGTAGGGATACATATCATGGACAATTTTCTGTGGTGGAGGCAGACCACGTACTTTGTCTGGGTACAACCATTATGTCATCAAGCGCAGTAAACTAGGTCACGCTATACAAACACGAAGTTGACAAACAATAACAAACCAGTCATCAACTGCGTCTGCACACTTTATTCATACGTACAACAGTCGACGGTGTCAACCCTCTCCACATTACAACACATATTCTACTTACGACAAAGTCTATACGCCTAATTGTACAACATCAACTGCTCTCTTTGATTTCATGTGTGCAAAAAAGATGGCCGCATCAGCATCAAAATAAATAAATATGAAACAGAGGCTATGACGTCAGGCTATTCCAACAATACATTACTTTCATGGAACGCCTCCCGAATATTGCGTTTTTGGACAGTGAGGTCTAAAGCAACTTTATTCTCAATATAAAACACACATATATCTATACAACACTTCCTTGGAATTTTATTAGAACAAAATGTATTTCACATCGACTCAAAACATTATACAGAAAGTGGAATTCACAATTTACTTACTCCATACACGAGGGGTACAGCAAATTCACGCTTCACTGTGCACTATATGCAGTATATGGAATCTCGAATTAGGTCAAACTCCATCACAGTAGTAGAGCGTTCAATGGTTTCCATACACAGTAATAGTTATCTGAATTTCTATATTCATGAATAATAACGCTCTATGAAAACCAATTTCTCCATGCTTTCTATAGTTGCAGTTAGTACAGTTTCTTTACATCGTGTGAAACAGAAATTGCGTAGGATCGAAGTTTCTCTTTTCAGGAACAAGTTTTCGGTTGAACTGAAATTAATTTACCGAGAACTGCCAGCAACCTCAAATGAGATCCACGTCTATAAATCCAAGGTGAAAACTCTACATGTGTTCACAGAATAGAATATAATATCTTATTTTCCTATCAAATGCCATCTCTGGCATAACAATCACAGTATAAAATAATGAAAGGCAAAGTAACTTAAACACAAATAATTGTAATTAGATTGAAAGCAACCCACTTATTACATAATTACATCAAAGGATGACCCTAGACCAATGATGTTCTATTGAATAATTCATTAAAAAATATATGAAAAAATGGTCCTATAGAAATCACAGCACCCAGTTACTTTTTCCGAAAGGAAATGTCTTACGCAGCCATGTACCATTTGATTAACAGCATCATATTGTACATACAATATATAGCGGAAATTCCCGAGTTGCGTTTCTTTTGCGTTTCAGTATATGTTACAATTAAGTATGCGCAGAATAAGGTCTCCGTGATCGATTAACGGATTGACGTTGACGGATGAAAAATATTGATTTGATCAGATCGAAACGGGACTAAGGTTGGAATTTGATTTTTACATGTACCTTCTATATTTTTGTTTCTTTTTTTCAAAATACTTATTAGTGTTAAGTGATTAAATTGAAGTTGTAGTTGGGGGTATGACCATATCATTTTGCAATGTTTAGTGGTTGACCCATTTACAGTTCACCACTATGCATTCCTCTTTGATTGTGCGATGTCCGGACCGATTGGGAACCCTGTGATGACATCTACGTAGATTCTCTAAGGTTGGTAGCGTTTGAGGCTTGGCTTGCATCTTGTCTTGTCGTGCCCAGGTTGCTCTGGCTTCTGCCAAGTCATTAAGTACTTGCTTTGTACTTGCTTTGTGGCTTTCTAGAGTTTTGTTTTTATATTCATATATACATCAGCTATGTGTTATACTTATGTTGCCTATTAATGCTGCCTTGCTTGTTAGAGAAAATAAACTAGAGGGGTATCTTTGTTTACACTGTCCCGTTTTATTGGGAGGACGGTAGGGCAAGAGTGAAGATTGGTGCACCCTTGACTTGGGTTTAAACCACACACGGGCCTTTTTTACAACTAACCGTGCAGAAGCGATAGTCCTATTGTCAGCCCTTTTATGTTTGTGATGTCATACCTGTTCGACGTTTATATCTAATTTTATAGTACTGCCACACTGGAATACATGCAATGATATTCTACTCAATCACATTATTCTGACACCACGCCGGAAAGTCCTATTACTACCCTTTATATGTCAAAGGTCAAAGAAGGGAGCTCGAAATACCTTTTCTATGAAGTATTTGATGTGATGAACCTACGACCTCCCACCTCCGACGCGAACGCTCTGCCACTATGCACGATCGCGGTATTCATAAGTTCATAAAACAATTGTTACACTAATATTTTATTTTCCTTGTGGATAGTATAAATATCTGAATGGGTCGCCTATATCATGCACGCAACAAAATACAATGACATATCTAAGCATAAGTGTGTGAAGATCGTGTACGTTCGATATAAAATTATAGGTTTGTTAGATATAAATGGAACAATGTATTAAACCGCATCAAATGTGGTCTTCAGTCTAATTCAGAAGTCTTTGTTTGATTGACTTTATGGTCAGCTGTTCACATAGAGCATCACGACTTACTTTGGTAGATGATACAATTAGACAAATTCAGTTGTCTAACTGCGAATATTCGATCTATAAAAACATAATGTGAAGCTTTTTTTTATAAAAAAATGATGGTTAGTTTACCATTTATTTAGTTAAAGAATTTAACCCTCCAAATAACGACAAAATTACCCCCACAATACTGTTTATCAATACTCTATCCTGTTGTTCAGGTCATATAATAATGTATATGCGGCTTTTAAATGTATAGGTTTATTAAAGGTTTCTTACAATACCCGTGACTGAATATGCGTAAAATGAATTATGAGTTTGTATCTCAATATTCGACGCTCCAGTTTTGGGGTTTGTCGTGGCTGTTAAAAGCCGTTTATATTGTGTCTATAGAGTTTGGATTCTCAAAACATGTGTAAGTTATACATAGACCTCGTCATCAGTATGTTTAAAAACGGTGTACATAATTTGTACCATTTGGCTGTTGTTGGCGGGATAGCTACTTTAAACTTTTAATTTTACGAGTTTGCAGGTTGAACACTTTGACAATAAATAGTTGCATGTAAATTGTAAGTGTAACCTTTTTAATAAATACTAGCATTCAAATTTAACAAGACGTTTTGCGAGTATTTTATTAAATCACTTGACATGTGTGACTAGCTTTATGTCATCTTATCTGACAAATGGAAGTAAAACTAAACTCTAGTCATATAATATTATAAGACACAAAGTACATAAAACAATTGTTACAGCAATCTTTTACTTTCCGTGTGGGCATTCCAAATAACTGAGTGAAATATAAAAGTACTAAAGTGCCTGTATGGAGGGTTATCATAAAACAAATTATGTTATATGTTCGCAGACATAAATAAATAAATACGTGTACTCTTTTATAACATTACCGTTACCAGGGAATAAGTGTACATGTATGCTTACTCCCTGTCATTACATTATGCTAAGAATAATTCGTTCTATGTATAACACTGTCAAATCATGCATAAAATACTGCGGTTCTTTCTCGGATTTTTTCGAGATTTCAGTCGGTTTGAAGCAAGGGGAGATAATGTCTCCGATCATGTTTGCACTGTTTATTGAAGATTTAGAGTTATATTTGCAAAATAGAATAGAGAGTGGTTTATCATTAGATGACATTTCTTTAATTTTACTGCTTTTTGCTGATGATATGGTGTTAATAGGTAATACTCCGCAAGATCTGCAAATGAGCTTAAATCGTCTATATGAATATTGTGAAACTTGGGGTCTGGAAGTAAATACTGAAAAAACAAAGGTTATAGTTTTTCGTAAAAGAGGTAGAGTAACCGTTGATGAAAACTTTTCTTTTAACGGAGCATTATTAGAGGTTTCAGATGATTTTAATTATCTTGGAGTTGTATTTAACTACACAGGGTCGTATACGTTAAATCAACAGGCTATGTGCGGCAAAGCATTAAAAGCTATGAATCTTTTAACTGCAAACATAAGAAAAACTGAACTAAAACCTAAAACATCCCTTCAATTATTTGATGCTTTCGTCTCATCAATACTCAATTACGGCTGTGAAGTCTGGGGTTTCATAAAATCGAAAGAGATAGAGAGAATTCATCTCAAGTTTTGTAAACACATTCTAGGAGTAAAACTGACCACGAGTAATGCTGGTGTTTACGGTGAATTGGCGCGTTATCCTTTATTTATCACAAGATATACTAGAATAGTTAGATATTGATTGAAATTAGTTAAAACAGAAAATATAATTTTATCATCTATTTATAAATCTTCATTATCTGATTGTGAAAGTGGTTTAAACAATTGGTTATCCAATGTAAAATCTCTGCTTAATACGTATGGCTTTATGTATATATGGGATGATCCTTTAAGGGTGAACCATCAACATTTTATATCTAGCTTTAAACAGAGGTTGGTGGATTGTTTTATTCAAAAATGGAACACTGATCTACAAGAAAATAGAGTATTATCAAGTTTGTATAGACATGTTAAAGATAATTTTGGATATGAAAACTATCTGAATATTTTATGTACAAAAAGATTACGAAGTGTTTTTACTAAATTACGTTTATCTTCACATAGCTTAAGAATTGAGACAGGTCGTTATGCAAGACAGAGGATTGAAAGAAATGAAAGAGTTTGTCAAATATGTAATTCAACTGATATTGAAGACGAATTTCACTTTGTTTTAATTTGTACAGCTTATAATGATATTAGAAAGAAATATATCAGAAAATATTACATACAAAGGCCAAATATGTTTAAATTTATAACACTTCTACAATCTTCAAAGAAGAAAGAACTTTTTAATTTAAGTAAATATTTGTCAGAGGCGTTTACTGTCAGATGTTCTATTCCAAATATTATTTCTTAAAATATATTCAAGTACATCCTCACATAAATTGTTATTTTATATATAATTCCTTTTGTTTTTTGATATCCTTGGATTATTGATTAAAATGTGTGATTTATATGATCTATGATTAATTAAGGAGTATTGAAAATTGAACTATAAGTGAGTGTGTAGAAGTATGTGTAACCTGTCATGTGATTATAATTATGTATTACAAATTATGTATGTAATGATGAGAAACTGTAAAAGTTTAAGTCAATAAAGTATCTATCTATCTATCTATCTATCATTTATTTTTTTGGCAGAATTGGCCATGGCTGATTTTATGTATTTAATATAGCATTATAATTTGTTAGAATTAGTTCTTCAGATCAACATATATTTATTCTATTCCGGACAGTCAGAAATATTAATTTTCAGATCAACATATATTCATTATATTCCGGACAATCGGAAAATTTGGCAGTTGATAACATTTCCGGAAATTTAGTTCCATATTCCGGACAAATCGGACATATTGGCATTTAGAAATCCCTATTCCAGACACTCGGACATAGGCATATCTTACTTATAATTATTGTATATTCCGGACGATTAGCAATATTGTCAATTCGACTTGTAATCACATATTCCGGATAATCGGAAATTTTTTAAATAGTCATTGACTATATTTGACTCCAGAAAAAGGGGAAGTATATCAAAGTATATTCCGGACATCGGAAATATTAAAGTATATTCCGGACATCGAACATATTGAGAAAGGACCGCCGCCCTGTTTAAATAACAATGGCATTTTTGGCTGGTCATTGAATATATTAGACTCCAGAAAATCGGAAGCTATTAAAGTATATTCCGGACAATCGGAAATATTAAAGTATATTCCGGACAATCGGAAAAATTGATATAGGCTCGTTATTGAATATATCAGACTCCGGAAAATCGGAAGCATATTACCAATGAGATTATAAATGCTTTACTTTAAATTGTACTCCGGATATCTGAAGCATAATAATAAATGAATGTTTGTTTATCTTGTAATCAATATCCTTTTCATTAAATGTTAGCCGATACATGCTGGTAATGCCAAGACACGCAAATACGAGGTAGCACGTGTGCGCGTGTCCCGCCAAAAAATACACGCTTTAGGCGGACTAGCACCTTTCGAAAAAATGAGGTGCCAGCCATGGACCAACTTCTGCTCTGTCTGGGAAAAAGGATGCATTTGGCTGCACAAATTTGTACAGTCCATCTTGCAGGATGTTTAAAGCTGTAATTTAAACTGGTAAAAACTCAAGAATATGAATGAGTCACGTGTGAAGTAGTTTCAAATCGACGAACACCCCAAAAGTCGGCATATAAGGAGAAATCGATACGTAAAATTTCACATTTTTATTTAGCCTCCGTACAGGTAACATCGATAAATATACGGCTCCAGAATATATGTGATAAAAAAATAGTTGCCCGGAACGGGATTTGAACCACAGCCTTGCACTTGCAAGATTTGTAAGATGTACGCTGAACCTATAGACCACTGCTATTTATTGGTATTTTGTAGCATTTTTAACACTAAATAGGCAATACGTAATAACAAGAGCGCGCACACAAACTCATCAAACTCATCAAGCGCTAAATAACAAGTCGAGATATGGTTGTTTGAGGCGAGTATTAGTTTCAAATTGATAACATACAATATTACACCAGGCAATGTTAATTTACACGTGCGACAATATGGACTGCATATTTATTGATCCATCTTTAGTTGAGTTCAAATATGTTAAGTTATTTTGCTTCCTTATATATGGTAGTTAGTATACTATTTTCTCAAGTAGCATTGTAGTTCAGTGGATACAGCAGCGGACTTGAAATCAGATGGTCATGTGTTCGATCCCCGAAAGAAGCTAACTTTTTTTTTTCTGTAAAAATTACTGTTACCTGTGTATAGGTACGATGTGCACTGGTCGATGTATATACAGTAAATGATTTCCTGCGCTATATTTGCTCGCTTAAATACCCGATTTTGACATGAGCTGGTGAACATGAAATTACAAATAAAGACATGCCTACAAAGAAGAAATCCATTGATATAGGTTGTAGCTTTAATGACATATTTCGAGCCTATTTTATTTGTGGGGGAGAGAATTTCTTTAGGTAACTGTAAATCACTGTTAGCCATACAATTTCATGAGCAAAGTGTGATATTAATTGTTTCTTCAGATTATGAGGCCACCCAATCCAGTACACATAATAACACGTTATTTATTGTGTGACTGTTGCAAACCGTAGATGAATGAGGTCCGTTGCATTTTAAACATTTATGCTGGTAAATGCAATTGACCTTAGTGCAGAAACCCTTTAGATTGAATTCGAAACATGGCTTAGCGGAGTTGTTTTTTTTTTGGAAAGGTTTTTCAACAGTTTCGATTGATGGCGACATGCTCAACAACCAAATTTCACCATCAATTACAGCCCAGCTGGAGTATGGATTGGCCGTTTTTTTTAACCAAAATTGTTCATCATATGAACTCCAACCGATGGCATAGCGCCTTGCTGGTAGTCTGATTGTGTGCATGTAATGCATCAGGTTTTTCGCCTCTGATGCATGCATTTCAATATAAATTGAGGAGAAAATCAAAAAAGCATCAGTCCATTTTTCTATCGACATGGTTTTTGTGTTCATTAGTTTTGGTAACCACCACAAGTTTACCATTTATTAACTGAATGGTCTGTTTTGGATCTAAGTTTGCTTTGGTTAATAATGAGCTTAATTCAATGAATTCCCCATTCGATATTTTTCGTTTAATTTGTTGGGGTACTTGTAATGCAATGTCCCTACATACAGACTGAAATGTGTTAACTGAATTTATTTGATTACCTTCGTTTCCCTGGAAACGGCTCCCTTGTTCTTGTATCTGTGGTTCGTAACCAGTTGGCCCTTGTTGATGTGGCTAGGGGAACGGTTGCTGTGGCTGGGGGAACGGTTGCTGGGGGAAACAGTTGTTGATGCTGGGGGAACGGTTGCTAGCTGGGGGAACAGCTGTTGTTGCTGGGGGAACTGCAGTTGTTGTTGTACAAACTGTCCCTGATCGTGTAACTGTCCATCAGTTTGATGCACGGCATCAATATAGTGCCCTGGCCATACTTGATACTGATATGGTTGAATCAGGGGAGGTGCCAACTGCATGGGCGGGGCTCCTGGGAAGTGTTGTTGTGGTGGCTGGATATTTTATTCTTGAGCAGGTGCAGGTTGTTGAGCAGGTGGAGGTTGTTGACCTGGTACTGGTGCCTGTTCTACCGGTACATTTTGTTGTTCACCTCCACCAGGTGGTTGGATGCGAGGTTGGCCTCTTTGACCCCTCCGTTGCTCAACCTGCCGCCTTAACGACATATTTAGCTCGCCGCGTCTTTGACGTAGTCTTGGCATTGTTTTTCAGGAACATGCAAATAAAAACAAATTGTCATAAATTCTGTCCATATTTGAACATTATCTTAACCTTCAATCGCCCGTAAATCTACTTTGTTAGTGTTAAAAATCTGAGATATACTACTGTCATAGTGGAATGCAAGAACTTGTCATCTTAATACAGAAAGTTATCTGGTTATTAAGCAAGGAAGGTAAGACAGTATGTCATAGTTACAGTAGTCAATTTTTTTATATTTTTTTCCTGTTCTAACCCATCTCAGAAATGTTGGGATACATATACCACAACAAGATATATAGCTCTTATCCTGTTCTTACTTTGAGTATTTGTAGGATTTATCTCCCTTCATGCAACTTGATATTTTTGTGTGTGTTGCTGCTTAACGTGTGTTGCTGTTTAATTAAAGTGATTCGCCAGCTTCAAATAAAAAGTTACCAACTCTAAATTCATATTCATGTGCGAGTATTTTATGAACCGGTGTATAAATAAACAGTTTTAATTAGCATATATTCATCATTTTGTGACCTCAACATATGGGTAGAGTTTGGAAGAACGGTTTTACAGCTAACTTTGGTGGTTGGGTTACTTTAATAATTGTGTTTTATATAAGATCTACTTTGTAATATATTTAATCTGTAAACTGACCTTTTCCATATTGATCTTTCTTTATATGAATACATTTTGTTAACTTTGTAAACGCCGTCTACTGATGCAATAAGTGTAGATCTTTATTTTGAGACTTTTCATACAGTGCGAGCAGCAATATCCCTACTCCGTGTAATCGCTGATAAGACAGAAAATGTTAAACGCTGAAATAAAGCTTTCCCGATATTGATGACGTATTTTCATAACTTACACAAGATCTATCTCTACTCCGTTGTTATGGCGACCGCCTGCCGATCAAATATGTGTGTGATACGTCACAATGTATATAGATAGGCAATGATTATGTTGAAAGCATTGCCTTAAATATATCGTAGATCTATTAATTTTAGGCAAACATATATCGAGCAGTCATTTGTTTATATTTTTCTTATCTACCAATCTTGTTTTGAGAACATTTGATGTCCTATCTTGCGATATTTCGATCGTGTGTCTGGCGCCATTTTAATTCCTTTGTTCCCCACCTTTCCCTGCGGGATCGCCGATATTTTAAATCTTAAAACATCCTGTTTAATAGTGTAGTACCACTCAATTTGAGTTCAGTAGCTTGTAAAGCCGGTATTTATTAAGTTATAAAACTTAAATTTATATAATGAACTATTGTTTATGTAACTATGAAATTGTTAATTTTGTATCGTGAACAGTTTGCAATAAACATACTTGATGTTTTCCAAATCCATGTTATGAAGGGAGCTTACTCTAGGTGAAGTTTTAACACTGTATATACAGCAGTTATTTCCCCTTTTATGATAACTCGAATTACTTGTCATTTTTTCATTTATTTTACATTGTCATTAAAAATATAGGAATAAACACAGGTTGTCAAAAAATTAATTGGAGAGTATCGAAAGAAACAGCTTCTTACGGATGACGGGAGATGTAAAGTACTGGTTCTACCCAGGAAAAGTGGGTGGTCTGCCTCTACCACAAAAAAAATCGACCGTCATATATAACCTTACATGTGTTGAAAATGACGTAAAACACCATACACACAAACAAAATATATCGAAAAAACAACAACAATTGTCATATGCGAAGATCGAGTAAGGAGAGGTAAGTAAACACCGTCTTTGAAGAAAATCGGAATAAACAGAGGTACTTCTGCATTGTCATTAAGAGTAGATTAACTGAAGTTAGAAAAAAAAAAAATCTACAATCTCAGAATTCCATGTGTTTAAATTGGTTTGGATCTGATCTCCAGAGATAACAAACATAAGTTAGAAATGCATTCATATTTAACCCAGTTTAGGGTAAGATATTCACGAATATCTAACCTAACGACCTGTATAAGGGCTAGATATGCATGTATTCATAACCCATATTAGTAATATGAATGGAGAAAGTTGGTCAGAAATGTCTTAATGATCATATATAGGGACTCAAAAATAAAAAATAAAAATATTACAACTTTACATAATGTACTGTTCATGATTGATGTTTGTATGGAGTTTTACGTCATTTTCAACACATGTAAGGTTATACATGACGGTCGATTTTTTGAGGTGGAGGCAGACCACCCACCTTTCCTTGGTTGAACCAGTACTGTACACCTCGCGCCATCATAAGAATCGACACTTCCTCACTTACAAGTCGAGCTCACAGTGGGATTCAAACCCGCAGCGATGAGAGGCGAAGGTTTACAACGCAACGTCGTTAAGCATTCGGCTACGGAGACGCTCATGATTGAAGAATATCAGAAAAGGCAAAGGATACTCTATAAAACGACTTATTTTTGATTCACTGATTTTGAAAGATGTATATATAAATAAACAAATAAATAAACAAACTGCTATACCGTTTAGTGAATGCCTTCTTAAACATGTTAAATGTATTTTAAAATTGGATATTGTTAATGTTTGAGAAGCATGCATGATGCTATTATCACTTACGCATGATTGTTAAAATGGTTTCAAAGATAGATAACAATAGACAACACGTTAAAGAGATATTATAACTTAAGGTCTGACAATATATTTGGTAGTATAGTTTATACTTGATTGTAAACTGTTAATATATATCCACAAGTTCGAAAGATTAATAAAAAATGTATGTTCATTTGTTAATGCATTAACAGAATGTGTATTTAAAAAGACGACGTGCCCATTTTGCAAAACAACGAAAGTGCGGTCGTTTTTATGTAGGTAAATTCCGTAGGGTTCTGGTCAATCTTTACTAGGTTATATATTCGCTAATATGCAAGTAAATATGCTCAATACAGTATTAAATAGGTATGCTAGAACAACATCACCGACTGATATATCGTAAGACGAGTGCTACGAGTGATCAGCCGCCGAAGTTAGAAGACCTGCCAACGACCAAATATCGACGGCCGTAGGGTGCAACCTATCAAACACATAAGTGTATGGCACGTGCGCATCTTTAAGAAACATCATACAACAACGCATTTAACCTACAAGACAGCATCAATGCGCTGATCCTCCTGATCCAAAGCATGAGTTTACATTTCCAAATCCTGCATGTCTCGCAGTCTCCAAGTAGACACCAAACAAATCCTCCAAACACACACACATACCCTCGGACCTTTAGTCATAAATACGTTTGCACGTGCATGCTGATACACCAATCAGCACGGATGGACATATCCTGCATCTTTCCTACAGGTTTGTATTTGTGTGAATTGTAAATATACATTGTTATGTATTGATTTCGATTTAATTAAACATAAACATGTTTATGAAACAAAACATGGCCGGTGAACTTTAAACATGTTTCATGAAATATAACTACAACGACCTCAAAACATGAATGTATCCTAAATGAATCCCGTCACGCACACACACACACACACACACACACACACACATCTAACAAGAAACGTCATAATATTAGTATATAAACATAGACTATGACGACGAGCGACAACAGGAATAAAAACGTAGGTATGAGGTGCCAATTTATTTTAATTAATTAAATATTGATATGGATATATCATGGTACACGTGTTAACAATGAGGAGAGGTAAACATTGTATATTTCAACTGTGTAAAATGGTATAACGCTCCGCATATAAATATGATATTTGTATTCAAAATACAAACGACCTTTAGGTTCATGAGTATACAGGTACAATAAAATACATATATACTCAGCAAAAATAAAAAGTATCCACTTTGTTTTCCTGCAAAATCTGAGACTGTAAGAAAGAACTTACAATTGTAGCATGATTTTCTTTTGATAACATCTTTGTTTGATGTTCACGCAAAATGTCATCGAAATATACCGAATACTTAAAAAATAAATCGCAGTTTAAAAACATAGGTGTGAAAACGAAATTAACAAAACTTAAAAAATGTAAAGATTAGCGTCAATAGCAAGATTTAGCAGTCTAAGCCCATTCAAATACACAGAAAAATGTTCAAAACCTCGCTAATATCTCATGTGTACACCGTTACACCGAATACCCTCAAAAATGTGACATCGCATGCTTCTGACCTAACGACTGACGAAGCATCGAGCATATTTGGGACGTCATGTACGTCAGGAGGACCTTATCCAAAGTGTTGAGGACCTTGCAGCAGCACTTGTCCGCGAATGGAACACATTAGCTGTAGAATTTGTCAGTCGTTACTTCAGAAGCATGCTACGTCGCATTCTTGCGTGTATTCGGTGTAACGGTGGACACATGAGATATTAGCGAGGTTTTGAATATTTTTCTGTGTATTTGAATCGACTTAGACTGCTGAATCTGTGCTATTGTCGTTACCTTTACATTTTTTAAGTTTTGTTAATTTCGTTTTCACACCTATGTTTTTAAACTGCGATTTATTTTTTATCATTCGATATATTTCGATGAAATTATGTGTGAACATTAAACAAAGATGTTATTAAAAGAAAATCATGCTACAATTGTTCGTTCTTTCTTACTGTCTCAGATTTTGCAGGAAAACAAAGTGGATACTTTTTATTTTTGCTGAGTAGATACATATCATTTTTTGTAATACATTCTCTCCATTTCTCACTTACTAACAAGTGTTTCAGTTCCAGATTCTGTCTCTTGGTAGAGTAAAAATATGTATATTTATATATACGTCATCATGTTATGCATGATTTTATTATACTCTGTATATACTCGTATATAATTGTTTTTTTTACTGCACAGACCTGTCTCAAATAGTCATCCATAAAAGGTTCACAACTGGCCTCTAAAAGTCTGTAGCCACCAGACATAATTAATTTTTAATTAAATTTCAGATAATAATATATGTAACTTAAATTAAATTTAAGATAATAACAGAGCTATTAAACATACGTCTGCTTAAAGCATGTGTCTGTACCTTATACGTGACCGCTCAAACAGGTTTGATTGCACATATATTTTTTTAAAGATAAACACATTTTAACACTTATGAGTGTCTAAACCCCACATATACATATGTAGACAGTTTTCTTATAGTTGTTCCATTTTCACATGTTATTAACTGAATGAACTTCGGACTATTTGGCCTAAACCAGAAATGGCGATTTATATATTTTTCCTCAAATCAGTATATAGTGTACATTCTAAAATAAAATGAAATTCGCCAATGTGTTACAAACGGAACATGTCCTTTCATTAACTGGTATTTTATTTGACTTATATGCCAACGCCCTGCCTCTATATGCAATGATTTTCTCAGTTGTGACAAGACCACACGGAGTTTTCTTTTTTTAAAAATATCTAAGTAAGGTTTATACGTAAACTCGCGGAACAGCCAATATGTTTTAGCCCTAGTCGATTCATGTATGCATGTATTCCAATTTTATATGAAAGTATCGGTTAATGTTTGTTTAAACACTGTTATGAAGGGATTTGCATGTCTTACACCTTTAAAAATCCAAACGTCATTAAACTATACTGTCGTAGGAGTGTTCTACCTAACACACCCTAAACAACGTCATCATATTGTAACACTGGTTTTATAATACAGATATGAAAATCGAACAGGAAAAGCAGCATTCAAGGACGACAGCTAACCACAAACACACACAGAAGCAAAGAACAAATTTAAAGACGAATAAAAGGCAAAAGTAAGACATCACAAACACAAAAGTGTTTACAATAGGGCTACCGCCTTGGAACTGTCGATGGCAAAAAAGGCCGCTGGGGGTTTAAACCAGGTTCTAGGGTGCACAAAACCTCACACTTACCCTACTTTCAACCCAATACAACGGGACAGTGTAAATAAAGAAATCCCCGCCATGAACTATTCTCGAACCAACAAGGCAGCACTAATAGGCAATATAAGTAAAACACAAAGATGCTCGCGTATATATAAATACAAAATACAATAGGCTAGAGAGCCACAAAGAAGGTACTCAGTGACTTGGCAAAAGCCAGAGCAACAAGAGAACAAACCATTGAGGGCACGACAAGACAAGACTGCAGTCAAACTTCAGACGTCAGCGTCCTTTTGGGCTTTAGGTAAATGTCCGGTCATCGCACAATTAAAGAGGAAAGCATAGTGGCGAACTGTAAATGGGTCCACCACCAAGCTTGCAGTGCGTTGAAAAATTATAGGATCATAACCTCTTTTATAAACCTTTTAACAAGTTTAACAAAGTTAGTATGAAAGTGATCATGACCAAGGATCTTACGAAGTTTGTAAATCACGTCACCATAGAAATTAGGTTGTGATAGTCCTTGTCGCAGACGAGTTCTTAAATTACTTTTATATTTAGAAAGAAGATCAGGGTTACGATAATACAATTTTGCAAAGGTTTTACGAAGTTTATGGTAACGGTAAACCTGATGGAGTAGCTTTTTAGTTATACAAATATTACGAATATTAAAGTCCTCAACTCGAGTACAAGCTCTAGGAAAACTAATAAGTTGAGACGCATAGACCCCATAAGAAGTTGCTCTGGGAACATCCCCATCTAAATTGGGATAATTAACAATATCAAAATTAAAATCATCTCTCTTGTCATATATTTTGCTAATTATTTCACCATTTTCAATGGAGAGTTGTAAATCAAGAAAAGAAGCGTTAGTATCCGAAATATTAGCTTTGTTAAGTTGAAGTTCTTTAGGGTATATATTATTAACCATAATAGAAAAGAAAGGGTTGTAAATGTTTAATATGTCATCCAGATACAGAGAGGTTTCATTAAAGGCTCAATAACATCTTTCTGGATATCTGGTGAAAGACTCAACATGAAATCTCTTTCATAGCAATATAAAAACAAATCTGCGACAAGGGGTGTACAGTTCGTACCCATTGGGATCGTACCCATATAAGTTTGTCAAACAGATGTGTTTCGGTGAAAGTTCTGTAAACTTGTAAACATGGTTCATATAAATAAACAGTGTTATTATCGCAGACATCGAAACACTGTGGTGCAGTGGATAAAACCGAGAAATTGGAAATTCATCAATCATTTGCACATCATTCAGGATCAATTGCTAGAAATGTAGCACTAGGACCTCGCCACTCTACGTAGCTAATAACAGTTCATAAATGTAACACAATTAGAGTTAAAGTACAGCCCTGTTAATCTGTATCATAACTGATCATGCATGGGAATTTCTTTAATACTGTCAGTTATTCGGTGGTTAATCATCTGAACACCTGTTCAAATTTAGTTCTCTGGAAATTTTTTGAAAACTATGAATTCTGGGAGTGAAGAGGTATTGCCATATTAGAGGAGACCATTCGCCGAAAGGTCTTGTGGATAAAATATGCATACACTGATGTAATCACCATGGCGCTAACCTGTAGCTACACAGGTATATGTCCTTATGTGGGGCATGACTGACTGCCGAACGGTAGTCTTGCTAATCTTCTATTATAATACTGAGCGCACGGAAAGTCTAGAGAGAGTCGAGAGTCGGGTAGTTAAGAGTCAGAGTCGGGAGATGGCTGTTGGCATTGGTCTTGTGTATATTCACAAGATGGATCCCGTGGTCTTAGAAAGGGTGTGGGATAAGTCAAACTATACTCTGGAAGCTAGTAGTAGGGAAGTTGTTAAGCGTTACATAATAATTTGAGGATTTGGACATTTGAAAGATTCTAAATACTATTATATTTAACCTAAGACATTTAATAATGGGGACTATATATAGAGGATCTTAAACGAGTTCCCATTTCATATAAGATATGAAACGAATTATGAATTATTTTAATTTTAACGAGCCTTTTGGCGAGTTAAAATTAAAAATAATTCATAACGAGTTTCATAAATCTTAGATGGAATGGGAACTCATTTAAGATCCTTTTTATCACATAACATTGCAATCAAATTAGTAAAAATTAATTCAGATTGACATATAACCGCCACGACGTCAGACACACTTTAGCGCCAAAACGTCATAAAATATATGACGTCGTAACGTCGCGACTCACACATAAACGTTACGTATTAAAGAGTTCGTGTTTTACCTCTTTACAAAATAGCAGTTTACGCCAACTTTTTAACAAACCAACAACAATGTTGTATATAACGTGCATTATTTTTATAAGCTATCACAAATGATAAGTTTATGACTCAGATCTGTGTGAATTTGTAATAAATAAAATAGTTTCAGTTAATAAACTTGCGTAGTGTTACAGGTTTAACTCAACCAATAAAAATCGTTCCAGGTTGTATTACACGTGTGTCATACAATAAAATATTAAATGGGTGTTCGACACTGCTAACAAGGGACGTTATGTGATAAAAATAGTTAACAAATGGAAGTACTAAAAACCACTAGATGTTCATAGAGTATTATGAATGTGTAATTGTTCGGACTGTTTTATATGTACCAATAAATTATGGAAATCACAACGCGAAGTCTGGACCTTCTTATTGAATGTACCAAGCATGTAATACGACCTCATAGGGCTACAGAAATACCATTCCATTCCCTGAAATACTTATCACTAGGACAAGGGCAATTTACCCTGGGAATCAGCATTTATAAATACATGTACAATCAGTCAGATGATGTACATAGGGTTTATTTATTGGTTTGGAGGATATATTGATTGATCTGGTGTTGATGTCTGATTTTAACAAGAAACAACGTAGCATATGTATACTGACTATTAAGACAAGCGGACAAAAGGAATAAAAATTTGGATTTGAGGTGCCGCTAATGTTGTTTAATTAATAAATATTGATATGGATATATAATGAAACATGTGTTAACACTGACTAGAGTTAAATACATGTATTATAAATGTAACTGTATCAACTGGTATATAAATAAACAGTGTTCCAAACATTTTGTGGCTCAGCGATACTTTCGTCACCTGAAGCATGTTGACATCTCGATAATTATACAGGAACATGAGAAAACCGGCCTATGGAAACCACAGCACCCAAACGCAATGGCACCGTAGATTCGCCATGTACCAAAATGAAAAGGACAATACACAATGCAAAGAGTACTGAAGACAGATTTACCGACTTGGAACTTTCAGTAGGCAATATGGACCACTGGTTAGCTTAAATCCATTTTAAGTGTACATAGCCTTGCTACTATCCTGTCTTTAGCGCTCATATTGACAATACCGTGTAAATAAAAGTGTATACCATTAAAAGGAATCTCTAGCAATGCAGCTTCTTTCAATAAAAATATCATTAACAAAAACATTAAATAGTAGCGATCCTAGAATGTAGCCTTGAGAAACACCCTTTTTGATATCTTCCCAGTAACTATTCTGACATGCTGCGTTAAGCTTCAAAAAGAAGAAGACAATACATTTACAGAATGTTCGGGGAAAGGCCATAAGCTGACAGCTTGCACTGAAAAATGTTATGTGGGAGATAGTCGAATGGCTTATGTCCATTAGGATGGAGAAGTGCCGTAGGAGGAGGGAGAAGTGCCGTAGGAGGAGGGAGAAGTGCAGTAGGAGGAGGGAAAAGTGCCGTATGAGGAGGGAGAAGTGCCGTAGGAGGAGGGAAAAAATAAAATGAACAATTTGAGAAACCTACCTTTTATTTTGTTTTACACTGGAAAGGACAAGAGAGTTAAATGTTCAATTAAAATCTGGGAGGAGGCAAAATAAAAATAAAAAAAAGATCTAATTTCATTGTATCGTAGTAATGTTCGTATTACGAACAAACAAACAAAAAAGGCCTAAACTAGGTAATATGTTTACCGACTTATAATCAGATTTGACACATGGAGACATGTACATTAAGCTACAGTTGTATTTAGAAACGACATGTGTTAAATGAACAATTTTGCTTTTCCATTTAGCTTTCTACAGGTTGGACTATTGACTACTAACTACTATATTGAAACTCGAGATATTGACACATACCCTGCAGTTACAATGTGCTGATATAACAATTCCGTTATTGCTCACTGCTACCCAGGGCTTGTGTGGCTGATCGTTAGTTCTCTGCGATGGAATAACTTCCGCACACAGAATGGTTGCCTTCTTTGATGTGAAATGCATCATTGTTCTTACCCAGCCGGACTGAAATTGGTTGGTACCCTCCAACGCCTTACTGTTTTTCATCGCTTCTCTTGAGTGAACACCTTTAAAACATATATTAACACATATTAAACATGCTATAAATAACCGTTATACAACTCGAAAAATGTTATCACAACCATTTTAAAATTGACAGTGATGTTGCAGACATTGATTATTTGTCAGTGAAATTACTGAATACAAACCAAACACAAGGTTTAATATTCTGTACTAGTATCGCAAAATGGATTTGAACCAATATCTCAGACAGAGGTAAATTGTCACCATCCTGGACACATGGGGATAACACCGATTTCTTCCACATAAAGATAATGCATTGATCGGGCATCCGCACGACTGAGAGTGATTTCTATGAGCTATGTACCTTGATTTGTAATCAATGTAAAATAAATTGTGTGCAGCATTGATACTAGCTCTGAGAATCACTGTTCTTATGGCATGTATCGCTATAATTAATACAATAATAAACTATAAGTATGCTTAATGCATACCCTGCAGCACCATTTTACCAGTTTGGGGCAGAGACCTTTTTGCCCTAAATTTCATCTACTTAATTTGAGGGATGATTTCCAGTGGTAAGTAAAAAAAATGAAACAGGAAATCTGCACGATTTAAAACAAAATGGGTGGGGCAAAAGGGGCTTTGACATCATAACAAGCTATTGCAAAGAAGGGTAAATGTATGGCATGTCGTGTATCTTTTTTTTATTGCTCATACAGCTTATATGATATTATAATATTTTACCTGGGGTACTAATGTAATAGTCATAAACTTCCTGCCACTCCAACACCGGACATTTAGTAGGATCGTTCACCCATCTACTCGCTGGTAGTCTATACACTTCCTGCCACTCCAACACCGGACATTTAGTAGGATCGTTCACCCATCTACTCGATGGGAGTCTATACGGCCATTCTTCACACCCAGAAACCGCTAATTTCGTATCATATCGGAATTTTGCTTCGATCGACAGACTTTCTACATATGCATAAGACATTCTAACACTATTCACTTCATTTAAAATAAACAATCACAATACAAATAAGAAGAAACTATCGATATTCAATGTAAACAACAATGTTGTTCACTGATTCAAGCCAGTTTGTTTTCACCTACTGCCATAGCGGATATGTAACTAGGACTGGTGTCGGACCAGTCAGGAATTACTTCCGGGTCGTAGGGTGCTAAAATAGTTCTTTGAAAAAATCCGAAGTTTCTAGTTTGCATGTGTTTTTCTCAAGATTAGATTTTATTTCATTGTTAAATTTAACCTGAGGTTAAAGTAGTAGGTCTGTTGTCATGAATAGTTAGTATTTTACTGTATTTTTCGGGATTATTTCTTTGGAGAGTATAGGCACAGAGCTTAGGTAGAGATGTGGTTTTGACAGATGTTTATTTCAAAATACGCAAAGTGTGAATGAATGAATGACGCGAAATGTTGAAAAACTGAATCGGTGTTTTATTCCAGATATGGGACCGTTTACTAGCCAAATGTGTTTAATACACAAAATAAAAGTGTATTTAAGCGAACGAATGTTGTGGAACTTTTGACTGATCTCCAAATATAGCCTATATTGCATTGTGTTCAATGGGCTGATATTCAACGGTCTGACACCGACTGGTTACTAACCAGAAGTGACGTCATGCGAATGTTATGAATAGACGTTCTCAGTAATTTAATTGAGCAAGTGTGGGTCACAAAATTACCCCTAGAAGGAATGGACAGGTCGGCCTTTATTAAATTGTAATAACTTCCCATTAATTGGACCACCGTGAAATCGAATACAAGATTCGAACGTTTGCGTGTCAGTTTAGTATTTACAAGCGAACGCAAATGTGGGAACCTGTCAAAATTGAACCATATCTACTTCCGACACGAAGTTTTGAAAATGAGAACAACAAATGAATGCAATAAAACAATATAGGAGGGGACATCCGTGTCCCATGGACACATTTCTGTTTTTTCATTATTTCTTACCATAGATACCATTGATATATTTATATAAAAATACAGATTAGTAAACTTAGTAAAGTAACTGATTACAAATAACTATCACCCTGTGTGGTTGCTGGAGTAGACTACAATTGTGCTTAAGCCATAGGGGATCCCTCCAAACCACCACGTCATGTTCATTTTGGCTTTTTCTATCATGTTCATTCGAGGTCTTTATCATGACACCGCGTATGTAAACGTTGCTTAATTGTAATATAATTCGTAGCAACTCTACGGTTCTTAGGTTATATTATTACCTGATCTCCTATATAAATGCTATATCGTCATTTCTTGCTAATTCACTAAGGAAAATACTGTTCCCTGTGAAAACGAACTGTTACCGGGCTTTAGTTTCGACTGTTTCCCTCACGTGCTGGAATTTCGTTTGCGTGACGTCATGTTGCTTTTTTCACCATAGATTCCCATTATAAAACAAATTTTCATTTTCACTGTTTCGTACAGTAACATTAATCAGGTAATAAAACAGTTATCACATGTGTTTAGGGAACAGTCAAAACTGTTTTCCCTTGGTGTCGGGGGATGTCAGTGTGAACTGTTTCCCTCGGCTTATCGGCCTCGGGGAACAGTTCGCACTGCCATCCCCTCCACCTCGGGAAAATAGTTTTGACTGTTCCCCAAACACACATGTGATAACTGTATACTGTTCTAGGCCCATTTCCAATATCTTATTTTGATGATTAAATTATAAAGAGCCTTGCATGTTCATTCCTGTTACGCGCTACATGTATGTAACCTTTCGTGTTTTGGGGCACCGCAAAACTCAGTTCAAATTCTACAAAATTAATCATGTTAATTAGAATAATATTAAATAATTAAATATAATATACAGTATTTCCACTCGTTCGATCACCGTAAAGTCAATATTAGAAACAGTCGTATAAATTGCATTGTGGCGCAAGAAATAACCAGGAAATATTGTATTTATGAGTTTCCAACATCCAAAAATAGATAGTTCACCATTTTCGTCTAAACTTACTGACTAATTACGGACAAAAATGACCTAAACATAGAAATAGATCATTACCTGTGTATATTCGACATGGCCAAATTTTGAGTTTTCTACGCAAAGTATCTTGTAAGTCATTTTTTATGTAGCTGATTTCCACTCCAAGTAGTTTGTCATCAAACTGTGCCCTAGTATGCGATTTTACTCGCCCGAAATGAAATAATAAAGTGTGGGTTTGCGTGAGCTGTATAGTATCAACCGAGTAAACTCGGTCATAAAAAATTGTAATAAAGTAATCCGATAAAGGCTTAACTGACCAATTGTAGATCATAATGTTAAATCGGAACAACAGTTGCTCTGTGTGGCTTGTCGACATTTTTCTGCCTTTAATACAGACGAAACGTCACCACAAGGTCTCTTGGAAAGAAATTGCAGGATTTTTATTGAGGTCATTTGGTAAATGGTTATGGTCACTGTTACTATAAATAGGATTTGGGTTTCCATTCAATAACATTAGTTTCCCTTGACTGATTTAGCAAAAACTTCACCTCATGGAATTAAGCATGGGATTGTTATTCTGGTATAAAAAAAAGTAGGAGAGATTGAATGACAGTTTATGTTGTATTGGTTATATGTATAGTTCTACTTGTGACATGAGCAGGCTATGCTGCCCATGCTATCTTACGCACCGAAATAACAATTAGTACAGAAATGTTGGTGGGTTTTGGCCATTTTATGAGTTCAATACCTACCAGTATATGATATATATATATATACCTATATAGAAACATTTGTTTGGGTCCAGAAATCAATTAATTAATATTTTAATCACTCTAAGTCCATCTTTTACTATCCTAGCTATGTGTCGGGTGCCTGTAGTGCGAAAGATAGCACTTACATGATACGAATATATATTGGCATGATAGCGATCTGATTCTAATGCTCTACCCTGTGCTCGCTGCGTATAGACTCCCCAGGAGTGAATAGTGGATTTTAGATTCATCTGCAGTGAATTTTATTGTTTTAAATTATATTTATCAATATCAATATGATACATGGTCATTTAGAACTATGCAGTCATATTTCTCAAAATGACGTCTTCCATTTCCGTTTGAGCACAACCTTTCAATGATAATATCTTCTGCGTTTATTTTGATAATATTTTCATAGTGATTTTAGTTTAGTATGCCTGCATTCTCTTTAGGCTTTAATCCAATATCTGTTTGAGGTAGATTCTTCGATATGATTGGTAATAGAAATAAGTTGTTGCGCATTTGTCTGAAATGACTATTTCCCCTGGTGACATATAGACCAATGAAATCACGGAGCGTTATTGTTCCATTCCAGTTGTAGTTCAGTCAACGTTACGAGACTTTTATTTGCGAATCTCTGATGTATTCAGGTGTGCCTATGTAAGAAATATTTCCTTTTCAATTAATGACATAACAGAACGAGTGCAAAGAAACAAACAGTTACAACAGTGTAAGAATAAAAGGTGACACTATTATAATAGAGTAAAAGTCAACAATTGCTCAATTTAAAGTCCGTTAAATGCTCATAACAATTTTGGAGATGCCGAATCTGTGTACCATTAACCTATTGTGCGTTTTACACGTTTTATTTCGCCTATCAATGGGGATTAAAATTACACACGAGTTTGTGAGAACTATTGCACCGCTCAAAAGTGAACTGGATTCGTATACAATTGCCACCGTTACAGCTGACTCTCCGCTGCTTTGCGAGGTAAGGTGCAGTACGTTAAGCGACTGTAAATCCTTCATATTTAAAAAGAACGGTAAGCAAGTGTTTACATTTATTTTGTAAAAACGAATAACCCTCTTTAACCTTTCACGGTAATATTCATATTAGCTTTATTTTAAAAAAACGTTCATATAACAATATTTATAACTATGTAGCATTTTCATCAATATTACTTGAGTGTGTGATAATATATAGAGAATAATTAACAGCATAAACTTGATACTAAATCGTGGCATAAATTCAGTAATTTGGTTAAAAAACGAGTTCGAAGTACGAGTATTTTTTAACCAAATTACCACTTTTTTCCTCGAGTGACATTAATTCAGTATCAAATTTATGCTGTTAATTATACTGTTTATTATATAACTTTACGTAAAAGAAGAAATTAAAAAATATTTTAACTTTAAACCAGTGTGTTTTTTAAAAATATGTTAAGAAAGTAGTTCCGGCAAAGTTATATCATCACTAGTGTGATATTAAAATTACGTTTTGTTGATTTCACTGGTGACGTATAGGCCCGTATGACCAGGTGTAATAATCATTTGTTTATTAACAGTATGAATATATATTTGTTTAAAGGGACACTGTCCGTAAGTAAGCAGATATTAAGCATAACCAAATAACTGTCTGACTTTTATTCAGTGAAATGTATACATGAAAACATGAGGATAGACCCTAAGATGTATGTAGGAATACATTCGTGAGTTTGAAAAACAAAAGAAGTTTTAATTATTATATGTAAAGTGGGACCCACAATATTTACCTTTTCTGCGATCACGTGAGCGATGTCGACCACTTTACGCTCACGCACACTATTATTACTGCGAGTGTAATTTTAGTTTGGGCTGCGAGTTCAAACGCACGAAGCGGATTTTCTTTTTTTTTGTACTGCGATTGACTGAATTCCATAAAACAATCTTGCATTTAATTAGTAAATATTCAATATTGTTTAGTGTGTAATGTTTGCTAACATAATTATTGTGTGTTTTATAAGCTAGAAGTTACGGACAGTGTCCCTTTAAGCATCTTACTATAATAAATTATATACTTACATATTTACTTACTTATAAAATAATAGACATATGTATATGTTTGTTTTGCACTAAAATCTGGCTTATAGTTTGGCGATTTCCGTCTGTCTGTCCGTCTTTCTGTCCGTCTACGCATTTCGACGTTTCGGTTAAAAGTTTTTGATTAAGGCTTTTGTTTTCCCTGATTTCTCAAAAACGAATTGTCGGAAAGCCTTGACACTTTGCATACACGTTCAATATCATTACACAATGTTATATGACAAGAACCATAACTCTTGTCATGTATTTTACCTGAACTATCCACCCTTTTTACGTACACTTTTCATTTAAAATGTTATATTCGCAATCCGGTGTTCGGACCACTGTTGGTTCTTCACGCGTTTTCGATGTTTAACAGAGTCTAAGTTTGCCACTCCTCTCATATAATTGAAACTTTCCTATGCCAGGATAATGTAAACTAGCAGTCCCAGGCTGTGCCGGTCATACGTTTGGGTCTGCAGCTACGGAGTGGTTCAGATTTGCAGATGATGAAAACACGATTTGGAAAATTTACATTTCTTCTGCCTTCACTCGATCTATGCTTCTCTCTGTCCTCTCCTTTCACTATGTTTATGTTTCTACCACAAACAGAAACATTATGATCAAATAAGACACCCAGTTTCTTAAAATGTAAATGTAGACGGTACCTGGACACAGTTAATGCTAAACATTGAGAACGATGAATCAAACCAGTTTCTTTTCTCCATAGCATTTGGTGTATTTTGGTGCATTTTCAGAATATATTAATGGAAAAATCTTCGGACCCGATGCCCCACCCACAGACACACACCACTAAATTTGATTTAACTACTGAAATGTTCTGCAAATGGACATTCTTCAAATGTCAAGAAACATACATCATCATAATGATTAGACATTACTGTCTTATGAATCAATATAACGCAGCTCGAAAAAGTATATATTCGGGACAAAAATCATATGCATGTATATACCCTTTTTCGTCATTACATAATGTTAAAACATTGGTAAGGATCCGTAAGGAAGTTAGTTACTGTAGTTCGAAAAGAAAGTATACGCATCACAATTTATGTATATATCTTACAGTTGATTCATGTAGTATATATATAGTCCAACCGATTAGCTTATTTAGCTCAGTTGTTAGTGCATCGGAAGATAGTCCGAACGTCGGAAGAACGAAAAGGGTTTGAGTGCCAGTCCGGCTGCACCTTTTTCTAGCCTTTATGACGGTTCAATGGTGATCCAACCATCGTCGATCCAGACTTGATCATGACTAGATTGCATTCCGAGTTTCGTTCCATGCCATATATGTCTGTGGACGCATTGAACTGTGTTGGGATGGGGATGGTATGTCACGACACATAAGACACTTGCAGGTAGACCTGCAAATACCGCACAATCAGACATGAACCTATTTCGTAGTATGGCGCATTACATCACTGGATAACGTCTTTGATCATGCAGATATGAACTTTTCTGCCTAATAAAGGGGTGACCTATAAAATTTTGCTTTAATTAGGCACTGACCAATAAAGCAAATCAATGCGGAATCCCTCGGCGTTTATTGTACGTAACGTTATCTGACGTCATGCGCGTAACTTTGCCTGACGTCATAAAACAAACAAAAAACAACAACATGGCGACGTCCTCGATAAGCGTATAATTCTGAGAAATAGGTAATAATAGTAATTCATACAGAAAATATGGATAATCTACATGATAAATAGAATATTATATCAGTGCCTTTTACTATCAAGTTTATTAGGCTCGGCATGAAAACGCAAAATGTTCGTTTTCTAAGCCTCGCCTAATAAAATTGATAGTAAAAGGCACTGGCATAATATTCTCTATATATGTGCGATCGTAAAACTCCCAATTTACCATTTTAACAATGCGTAATGCTCGACATTACCTCTCATGAAAAGACTCAATAAAACCGAGTCTGCATCTTTTATCTCTTGTTTGTATTGTTGCTTCAATGGGGTCCACTTTTTAGTATGTATTGTTTGTTTAGTGCTGTGTGGCGGCCGTAAAAATTTGCCGGCTACAAATCAGTAGTGCTTTTACTTACTGGTCCCTTGCGGTCATCACGCCCTTTAAAGTAGAATATCGCTTAAGCCGGTGATAGGAGACGTGAGAGGTGTTGCATTCGACATTACGACTCATGAACAGACTCAGTAAAACCGAGACTGCTACTTTTATCTCTTGTTTTTGTTTGTTGTTTCCAACGGATCCCATTTTCAGTACTTATTTACATAACCTTATAACAAACGAGGCCATTGGATGACGTCAACAAAATACCGGCACCCATGACTTTGGGTTTTCATAAAAATAACAAGTCTGTATTAATGATTTTGTTTGATATTTCTGCCATTTAAACGAAAGGATAAGCATTTCAACTTTCAATCTGCAAAGGTAGTGTTTGGTTTTACGGTTTGAAATTAAATTCTCAGACCGTTAAACAATGTCATAATAACCAAATTTTAAATTAGGTTATGTACGCAAACATTTATATTAAATGAATTTGATCAGATGTTCACATGTGAAATTAAGAGTTGTTTTAAAATATAGAGGTATTGACATCCATTATAACAAAATATTCGAATGTCAACCTGTATATGCATTAACTTGGGAGATCATTGAAGAGTTTAACAATGCAAAAAATGGACAGATACGTTAAATGTATTGTTGAACTTGATAAAGTAATAAAAGCAAATGTTTATTCAATACATTTACTGATTATGAGAAAGATAAAAATATCGGACAGGGAAAGCAGCATTCAAGGACGACAGTCAACCACAAAACACTAAAACAAACACGCAAACAAACAAACGAGAAGCCAACAGTAATAAAAAATGCAAACGACATCACAAACACAAAAGGGTTGACAATAGGGCTACCGCCTTAGAACGGTGAGTGGCAACAAAGGCCACTGGGGGTTTAAACCGGTTCTAGGGTGCACCTAACCTCACACTTACCCTACCGTCATCCCATTAAAACCGGACTGTGTAAATAAAGAAATCCCCGCCATGATCTAATCTCTAACCAACAAGGCAGCATCAATATAAGTAAAACACAAATATGCTCGTTTTAATATAATACAAAAGAAACAATAGCCTAGAAAGCCACAATGAAGGTACTCAGTGACTTGGCAGAAGCCAGAGCAACAAGAGAATAAACCATTAAGGGCACGACAGGAAAGATCATAGACAAACATCAAACGCCACCGTCCCAGTGGGCTTTAGGTAGGCGTCATCATAGGGTCGACAGCTTGTCCGGTCATCGTACAATTAAAGAGGAAAGCATAGTGGCGAATTGTAAAAGGGTCCACCACCAAGCATTCACTACGTTGCAAAATGATAGGGTCATAACCTCTTTTGATAAACTTTTTAACAAGTTTAACAAAGATAGTATAAAAGTGATCATGACCAACAATCTTACGAAGTTTATAAATCACATCACCATAAAAGTCATGTTGCGATAGTCCTTGTCGCGAAGAGTCCTTAAATTACTTTTGTATTTGGAAAGAAGATCAGGGTTACGCTAATAAAATGTACTGTTTTACGAAGTTTATGGTAACGGTAACCCTGATTGAGTAGCTTTTTAGTTATACAAAGATTACGAATATTAAAGTCCTCAACTCGAGTACAAGCTCTTGAAAAACGAATAAGTTGAGACACATACACCCCATAAGAAGTTGCTCGGGGAACATCCCCATCCAAGTGGGAGTAATTAACAATGTCAAAATTAAAATCATCTCTTTTGTCATAGATTTTGCTAATTATTTCACCATTTTCAATCGAGTGATCTAAATCAAGAAAAGAAGCGTTATTATCAGATATATTAGCTTTATTAAGCTGAAGTTCTTTAGGATAAATATTATCAACCATAGTTGGAAAGAAAGGGTTGTCAATTTTCAGTAGGGTGCGTCCGTGGCCGAGTGGTTAACGTCTCTGACTTGAAATCACTTGTCCCTCACCGCTGTAGGTTCGATCCCTCAGGGGCCTAGGAATCTTTATGTGAGGAAGCTATCCAGCTTACTTGCGGAACGTCGGTGGTTCTACCCAGGTGCCTGCCCGTGCACGAAAATTACCCGGAGGGATACCTGGGGTCTTCCTCCACCAATAGAAGCTGGAAAGTCGCCATATGACCTTAGCTGTTGGTGCGACTATAAAATCCAATTTAATCAATCAATGTTCAGTATGTCATCCAGGTACCGAGAGGTGTCATTAAAAGCTTCAATAACATATGCCTGTGTATCTGGTGAAAGACTCAACATGAAATCCCTTTCATAGCAAAATAAAAACAAATCTGCGACAAGTGGTGCACAGTTCGTACCCATAGGGATACCAACAATTTGTCTATAAACGGTGATACCATACCTGACGAAAATATTATCTAATAGGAAGATGAGTGCTTCACAAACTTCATAGCAAGTCCACATAGTATAATTGTCTAAACTGCCATAGTAAAAAACGCTTTAATATTATTACATGCCAAAAATGTAGTATTTTCCCTAGCGAATGATTTTTTGAATAAGAGAAATTAGCTTGTCTTTAATAAGATGATGTGGTAAGGTTGTACATAGTGTAGAGAAGTCATAAGTACTCATTGATGAAACTTGACCTTTATTGAAATTTTATCGAGAACGTCTCCTGAATTTTTTATAGACCAAAATAAATGAATCCCAGATTTTTCATAAGTTTTATCACCATATAGTTTAACGTGATCTTTAACGGCAGTAAGACAAGAAGTTAAAAGTTTGGAGATGTTTGTTGTGGTGAAGGCACTATAATTCGAAATAAAGCGAGCCTTATACGCATGTTTATGTAATTTAGGAATCCAGAACATGGTAGGCAGTTTATTTTGCTTATCGTTTACACCAGCCTTGAAAGTAGTGCACCGAGTGATATGTGCGGAAACAACATCATCCTTAGTAAAATTACCTGGAGTATACGAATTGGTGTTGCCGAGTTCCAGAGATAAAACATTGACGTAATGTAGGAACTAAAACAAATTTATTATGAAATTCCTGAATTCCCGATTTTAAATTACGAAAGGAAAACCTAGGTCTCGGAGGTAGTAAAGAGGGGTTAGCATTATAAAACTTAATACGTTTATCTATAATTTTAAGAATTGACTTTTTCGAAGTAGAAAACGAGTTTGGGTCCGCATGTTCTCTAAGACACCATTCTATACTAAAATCTTCAATGGAGTGGGCGATCTCGGCACGACAGGCATTAAAATCAATAGTTGAAGGTAATCTATATTTAGGACTTTTCGAAAACAAATGCCGAATACGTTTATCAACAAAATCAAAATTACCAGTGATGACATGACCTGCTGGAGCATAGAAAATGTTGATGTGTTACATTCACATTCCTTAGGAGTATTGTGTACTATATCAAGGTCAGAAACTATTTTGTTGTAGTTGAAAATAATATTTCTAATAGGCTTTTATACTTATAACAAATTACAGGACTTTCGGAATTTTTGAAATATATTGTGATAGAATCAACTACATGAGTATCCCGAAAATACTAGGCATGTCAATGAAATCAATGCTTTTATTAATATATAGTAGTTTTAGAAAATGCCTGACGTAATCAGACTCCTTGTCAATATGGGGTCGGAGAACATGTTGCGTGTAGCTTTGAACTATGGAAGCAGTGTTATACAAGGGATCTGTACGAATGAAAATCTGTTTAAAAATAGTATGTAAATAATTACACGCGATTTACGTTTGATGTTACAAAATGACAAAAGATGCATCAACATATGATTTCTGAGTTTTTGTTGAAAAGATGTCTGGCGGAGATTCAAGCGTGTTTTAAATGAGACAAACTGTTCAACTTGGGTAGTTGCTAGGTTGTAAATGATCATTGAAAGACAACACAAAATTAACAGAGTAATAGTTCATGTTTAATTAATTAAACGGTGAGCATGATAACATCTTCTGTCACATAAGATGACTTTTAAGTACTATGATAGGAAAACTTCTCATATAAATCAACGCAATATAAAAACAAAACTCGTTAAATGTACATTAAACGGATAACATCATTTGTCACATACGATGACTTTTAAATACCCTGATAGGAAAACTTATCATATAAATCAACGCAATATAAAAACAAGACTCGTTAAATGTACATTAAAATGTCAAAAAAATAATAATTTAAAGTTGTGCTTTAATACGATATATTTCACGATTTGATAATTGACCAACGCGTTACACAGTTTATATCGTTCTAACGCATTTGACAACAATTCTTCAATCCGATTGGTTGCCGTTAACAAACTGCGACTATTAAAGAGTTCATAACCCGTCGCAAAACCAGTCACTTCGACAGTCACTTGACATGGAAGAAACACATCACTCACGTCATAGAAAGATGCAATAAGGATATGCGCCTGCTTAGAATGCTAACTAATAGCACGTACGGTGCAAATAAAACATCCTTAATCAACCTATACAAAGCGCTAATATTAAGTAAAATAAGTTATGGAGACATAGCATAGGCCTCCGCGTCCGACAGGTTACTAGGTAAACTACAGGTGACACAAAATAAAGCCCTCCGCATCGCCACAGGGGCACATAGGACAACCAACATAATTGGACTCATGGCGGAATGTGCAGAAACGCCACTTCTTCTACACCGCGAAAAGAATATGCTTAAATACTCACTTAAAACTCCCGTATACTCAGCAAATGCAAACCTTGTTAAGTAAACATAACATGACCAATCTAACAATAACAGAACCCGTCTACCCTGATAATACGCTGATACGAATCTTAAAGCCGTGCCTAGATCTCACCCATTTAATTGATAAAAAACAAATAGAACCCGCGATAGCACGCAATATAAGTATAGACCATATAGACAGCAACTATAAAGATTATGTCAAAATATACACGGACGGTAGAAGAAATCCCGAGAAAGAAATAGCCGGATCTGGGATATGCATATACAGTACCGACAATACTTTGATTCTTGAAAAAGGTTATAAAGTAGACCACAGGTTATCAGTATACACAACCGAACTAGTAGCGATTCAAATAGCGCTCACATGGATACTAAAACTCAAACACCAAAAAGTGGTTATATTAAGCGACAGTCTGAGCTCACTGCAATCAATAGCTAATGGAACTACAATAGTAGACCCGATCTAACGTATACGATCTTAAAACAAATCAATACCATCTCAGATTTAAACATACTATTAGAAATGACTTGGATTCCCAGCCACGTAGACATGGAAGGGAATGAAAGGGCGGATTACTGGGCTGTCATAGGGGCAAGCAAAGGCACCCCATACCCGTAACATTAAGCGTTAAAGAAGTATACTCGATAATCAAAGCTAAAATGACAAGAGAGTGGAAGCAAAAATGGTCAAATGCCACCACACAACGTATTACAATGCACCCCCATGTACCAACTAAAGTAATCCAATATAGCGAAGATAGGCGCATGGATATTGCAAATACCAGACTGAGATTAGAACATAGACGGCTAGGAAACAATGATAGAATAAAAATTAGCAAAGAATTAAGCACAGATTGCGAAACATGCGGTCAAAATGGATCATTTGACCACACCTTCTTTGATCCCTCGGGTCTATGCCCCTTATACTTAAGCCAACGCGAAACGCTCAAAACTGACCTCCTCAAAATAGGAATAAAGATAATAGATTAATAGACCAAAAAGCGATATTATTCCCGGAAACACAATATGCAGTAGAAAAGCGGAACGCGGTTTTTAAGTCCCTCCGATCGACAGGAGTATTATACAAAATATAGAATCGAACATGCTCTGTTGCCGCTTTGTATTCAGGAAAAGGGCAAAAGTGATGATATTTAAGTATATGGGGATCGCTGACACGCATATAACAGTCATTTTCATGCGGAATATATGTGCCGGATGATCCTCATATATATTAAACTCATATGGTATATATGTGTGTGGTCATATCTACGTAGCAAATATCCAGTGATAAGGAATATGTATATGGGTATCTGTCGTATGTAGCATGAAATGTATAAGACTGTTATATGTAACTCTTCGACAGTCCTTGGCTGGAATGGGAGAGAGAGGGCATTTGGCCCTGGACTCTATTTGCGTATGATACAATACATAGGCATGTTATAGATCATTCTTGTGCATTAGAACCACAGTAATTAACGCAGTACTTAATAAATAGTGGCACAGTGAGGTCGATTTAACGGCCGTATAAGAGAGTATGTGTAGTTCAATAGATAAAATATAAGGATAAACAAGCACATGTCCAGGTGCCGACTGCCATCTCTCCCCCGTCCCGGTATAAGACTGTTATATGTAACTCGTCGACAGTCCTTGGCGTAAAACGCGCTGACATGGGAGAGAGAGGGCATTTGGCCCTGGACTCTATTTGCATATGATACAATACATAGGCATGTAAAAGATCATTCTTGTGCATTAGAACCACAGTAATTAACGCAGTACTTAATAAATAGTGGCACAGTGAGGTCGATTTAACGGCCGTATAAGAGAGTATGTGTAGTTCAATAGATAAAATATAAGGATAAACAAACACATGTCCAGGTGCCGACTGCCATCTCTCCCCCGTCCCGGTATAAGACTGTTATATGTAACTCTTCGACAGTCCTTGGCGTAAAACGCGCTGGAATGGGAGAGAGAGGGCATTTGGCCCTGGACTCTATTTGCATATGATACAATACATCGCACAGTGCGTCTCAACAAAGTGCTTTCCTTCCAGTCCGCGCCCGCGCTCAATTGGGAAGACCTGACCTTGACACTAACCTCGACCTTGACCTACGTAGCTTATAAATTCGGCCTTCAATAAATGTTTTAAAGTAGGACATCCAAGTAGGTCCGGCCAGGCCAGTAGAACACGAAAGATTAAGGTCGACGCATTCAAGTTGAAAATCTAGTAAATAAGTGAAGTGTTTATGTGTATGTGTGTGTATGAAATATAATAACTATCTGTAATGGTATATTCTGTATATATCTAATATGTGCATGTATGGTTGTCTATGTGTATGTATAAAATCTTACAATTATCCTTATATATATACCTACTATGTGTTATCATCCAATATTCGTATATATATATATATATACTTTGTGCATGAATGTACGCTTATGTGAATGTATGAAATCTTAAAATTGTCTATATAAGTAATTTCTGTTAACAAAAGGTTCGATACCACGACCGCGTCGCACACCAAAAGTATTAGTTTTGTTCACTAAAGCATGGACACGAAGATCCAAACAAACCGGTAAGGAAACTACAAATAAGCGAAAGGGTTAAGCCACCACTGGCACTCGCGTCGGTCGAATAAGTAATAACAATAAAAGCGTCCCACGGAAATATCGAGCGGTGTTATAGTGGGAATAGCACATTTTAGGCCACTTTTAGGCATTCGATTTTTGTATTATAACAAGTATAGAAAAAATCAAATATGTAAGCAAATAAGTATACCAGTAGAAGCCATATAAAAACTTTAAATTGTTATTGTTTATTTTACCACAAGGGATGTGACCGTCTTAAAATCTAAAAAATACAGTACTAATAGTGTAATATTTCATAATTAAGTACAAAAAGTAATGTTAATTATAAAACCATTAAACACGGCACATACCCATTTAGGACTAAGGAGCGCCTCCTTACGTCCCTTTCATCACCAACCTGTGGGTCACAGCCCACAGGGGCAGTCTTGAATGGAAACCGTTAGCGACCATAACTGGCCTTTCACTCCCGTGGTAGCAATCACCTTGCGCGAACAAGATGTGAAAATGCTGCCACAGTACCTCAGACCAGACGCACACGCTATGCCCCAGGCATAGCAACCATCAAACTGTACACCAACAAAATGTCCCAACACATACAAACATACAACTCAGTACGAACCGAACATGCCCCAGTTCGATGACGATGACAATTAGTATGCTGCAAATGGACACGCTAATCATCCCCAAGATGGCGTGGTACAGGCATACCCCTCAACAAACCCCAGCAAATATGATATGATCAAAACATAATCATAACACTACAAAACAAGCACGCACCACATTTAACACAACGCCAAACAAAGCTAGGACCGGAAGGTGTCAACACACGAAATTAGGTTGAATTAACCGCTGTTGTTGACACCGCCTTTTACACATATTTAGGCATTAAACAGACCTGTTGGCAAGGTCTATATAAGCTTCAAAATTTAAAATTACACTTTTAAAAGTCCAGACTCTATTGTGCCTATCGCGTCAGGTTTACCTTGACGTGTTCGTTGGCGGACATACTATAAACCTTAGAACCACACACACACACACACACACACACACACACACACACACACGCAAAACCAGTCATGTGACGTTAAACCCTCCAACACGTGACGTTATTTAGTTTTATTTAAAAGCGTTTGTGAGAAAACTGAATTGCGTAGAAACGGGTTAGCCAGTATTGACATTTTTACTTTTGTTATATCAGTCGCTTAATGGTCACAAATCGTGTTTAACGGCTCCACTAATGCGTCGGCATTAACCAAACCTATATTCTAAAGTATTTGACAAAAATCCTGCAATTCGATCGGTTGATGTTCAAAATATTGCGACTTGTAAATAGTGCATGCACTGTCCCAAATCCAATCGTGTGAGGCAGACGTTAAACCGTCAAAAACGTGACGTTATTTGGTTTAAACATATTTTATTCAGTTTTTTTACAACGTATATATTTAAATACATACAAAGTTAACAGGATTGGAACGAAAGAAATATACTTATAGAGTTCCTCTCCTTCAAAAAACAAGGTTATTTACTTTTATTTAAAAACCGTTTGTGAGAACAGCTAAAATGAGTAGGAAACGGTTGAACTAGTTTTTGCGAAAGTATATCAGTCGTTTAACGGTCGCCATTAAAACAAAATTGACGACCATTAAATGACTGATATTCAGTCTCAAAATTCAAAATTTCAATTCAGTTAACCCTTTAATAACTGATTTTAGCTGTAATTTGCGCATTATGATTTAATACGAAGTTATGTCGATAGATTATATCCAAATGTGTGTTCTAGTTTTACTTTATATTTAATATACATGTTTTACATTCATACATAAAAGGCATGTTGAAGATGAATACCTAGTATTATTTGTCTGTCCATTGTACGCTGATATAAGAGGAGACAAATTCACTATATCTAGAACTATTGACCTAACGTTTGATACCCTATCGTTTCAATATATATTTGTGTTTACCAGTCCGCTTATGATTCGACAATGTGCCAAACCATGCTTTTTTGGCGAAAACGTTGCCGTTTTCAGCCATATGATATCGCTCATAGACCGGATACATCGTTTTAGCGCACCACGCGGATGTTACCATATTTTTCGAGACCAGACCTATTTCATTGTATCCCACCAGAAAATCAATACGCAATAATAGATATTTACAATTCACACAATTGCAATATCTGTGAAAAACGAGAATAAGTATTTGATGACTTTGAACAGGTAAATTAATCCACAGGTAAATGTATTTATCATTTATCTGGCAATAGTTGTGCAACTAGACAATTCAGATTAACCTCATTTCCCCCGTGCAGTCAGGCAGTGGTAAAAGTAGTATCGACGTCATGGAAATAATACTTATTTTTACATACAACTTAGTTGCGTTTTAAATATATGTTTCTCTTCGGGACTATCAAGAAATGTTCATATGATGTTTAAGAGTTAAATTTATTAATTGATAATACTACAAAAAGGGTGGTCATTCATCTTTAAACATGAATATAGTTTGTATTTACTGAACGCAGTATCTCAGTTTGACGATTTGTCTTGATTTTTGCGACGCTTGCAATGCTTGTATTTGAAACAAGCGTCGCAGATGATCAAGACTATTGCTCAGTAGGATAACATCATAATCATTCCGAATAACCGAGTGTTTGCTTTGTGGGAGGCCAGGGAACCAGGCTAGCTGGTAAATAACACCGAGAACGCACACCTGTTCTGGATGGTTGAATTTGCGAATAAACCCTATTTCACCAGCTCTTTTAACATGTTCTCGTTGTTTTCAGACACCGACGAGGGAGAATGTTTCAACACACAGATGCATAATGGGTATACAGGTACTCAAAGCACGACACACGCAAACATAACATGTCAGAGGTTAGCATAAAAAGTGAATGTTTCGTAATTTTCGAATCAATTCTTATATTTACATTATTTTACCATTGGTATAGTACCACCACTAACGTGCCTTAAGAGAATGATAATGATAAAAAAAAAAGTACAAGAGAAACAACTACCGTCGTGGTTTTTTCAGTGAGAAAGCTAACGAGACACATTGGATGCGTGCGCAGTATCTCCGCCTTCTTGAACACAAATAATCAGGTGAATGTAAAAGTTGTAGATTGTAGTCCAGCAACCATTGGCCGGTTACCGGCTTGTAGATTGTAGTCCAGCAACCATTGGCCGGTTACCGGCTTCCATTGTTTTTCCAGGTCTTAGTCTTGATTATCCTCGACTCTTGATTGTAAATACAAACGTCTTGACCCTTTTTATTATAGTATTTTGACCATCCACCTTCAGTTCATCGATATAAAAAGTATGTTTCCCTCTTTGTTTATTTATTAACTTATTGTTTTTCTGCCGTTTTGTGTATCTTGGATAAAAGGTGCGTCTGTATCAGCCAATCAGAAACTATACCAAAATCTCGGTAAAATTGTAAAACATAAATTCGAAGAAAGGTTCTGGACGTTTGACTTGAAAACAAGCAAGATGATCTAGACTATCCAGGTGTACCTGTGTTCGAGGAGAACCAAATAGACTGGTACCAGCTTCATGCACCTATAGTAGCCTACTTGTGCGCAGTATGTCTACTGGTACCCGAAAACATACTTACGATCGCATGGATATATAAACTGTTGCTAGGATTAAACAAAACGGCAGCACAGCATTTTAAAGGGACACACGGCAATCTTGATTTTTGAAAAACTCACGGCGTCCCGTTAGTTTTTCTCTTAACTTGCATTTGTTCAATCGTTAGAATAGTTCAAAGCAAACTGTTTTTACATATTACTACATTTTTATAATATTGCACCAATAATATATTAAAAAATTGGTAAAATACTGAAGAAAATTGAAATCTCAATTATTATTTTTTTATTAAATTATAAGCAAGCAATTTTAAAGTCAAAATGACGCAGGATAACTAAATCGAGCAGCCGTATGGTAGAGAGATTATAATCTTTAGAAATCATCATCACCTTTTAATGTTTAAATAAAACTCAAGATTGTCATGTGTCCTTTGATTCACGTCGAGAAAGCTTATATTATAAGGCTGTTATAATGGATTCTTCAACAATAAAACAAGTTTAAAAACATTTTTTACCGCAAAAACGCTATAACCGGTTTAAAACTACCTATTAAATGTTTAAATTTTACAATAAGCAAACTTTTTAAGCCGAAATTAAGGTTTTATTTCATACCCCAGCTAACCCCGTTTTCGCTTCTATGAGATGGGGTTGGATGGGGTATGAAAGTTAATACTCAGACCACGTAATGTATTTTAAAGACGGAGGCATGTCTGATGGGAGACTTCATCCTTCATCTCATTCATTATGGTTTTATTCCTGTCAAATAATTGCTTTTAATAATGTAAGATTCTACTGATTGAGAGCACTGTTTCACAACGTCACAATGATAGCATTAAAATGAGCATGCGACAGTCTTGAAACATTTATTAGGTGTAACAATATGCTCAAGTGATCGGATTGGAAAGCGTAACGGGACTACGCGAGTTTAAAAACAATATCAAGTTTATTGTGTGTCCCTTGTGAACCGATTCACGGATTTTACAGCACTTTCCATATTAACATATGTATAATTCAATTAGCAATTAGCAGAGGACTGCATTTAATCACAAAATCTGTTTTTTCAAACCGGAATTGTCAGTATAGCATGGATTGAACGAAATATTGATAAATACAAACCTCGTATATTGTCTCCATGGTCGAGGGGTTAACGACATTGCGTTGTAAACCGTCGCCTCTCACCGCTGCGGGTTCGAATCCCACTGGAAGCTCGACTCGTAAGTGAGGAAGTGTCGATTCTTACGGATGGCGGGAGGGGTACAGTACTGGTTCTACCCAGGAAAAGTGGGTGGTCAGCCTACACCACAAAACAATAGACCGTCATATATAACCTTATATGTGTTGAAACTGACGTAAAACACCATACACCATTCACGATAACGAACTATTCAAAGGGAGCTTATCATATTCTGAAACTTTAGTATGGAATAATATTCCCCCCGAAATTAAAAACTCTACATTACTGAATATATTTTCCAACAAATGCTTGAAATGGGTGAACAGTGAAAATCGAATCTACATCTAGCATAGTCTACACTATACACAATGTTTATGAATACACTACTCAACTTTTATAATCGGTCACCCATATTTTTTAAAATAACACGAATACTAAAAACTGAAGTTTATCAACTTACTAGTTCCGCTTCCGGTAACCAGCCGACTTTGTAAACAAATGGCTCAAATTTTAACTATCAATAAACTTAAAAATGTGAAAAGGAAATTCAATATAAAAAGGATTTTAATTAAATCTGATAGTTTGGTAAATATAAACTTTCAATTCAAAAGAACAAATATGAATCACTTTTGGAGATATTTGAACATGTGAAAATCAAATCAAAGGGTCGAATGTACAGAGACAATAAACACGTATATTGTGATTTATGCAGACATATATAGGGTACTTTTACACTGATTGATATCCATTAGAAAAGAGGTACACTAAAACAGGTCACGCCAAAATATTTTACAGATACAGAGCGAATCAAAAGTTATGTCTGCTACTTCCAATATGAATATGGAAACAGACAATGAAAGTAAGAGAAAGAGGTCAGAAACATCAAGCGTCAGTGAGCTTGACACGAGCACAGAAAGTGAGACCATCTCTAAGGCAGAAAGCAAAAAAGGCAAAACACATGGATGAAATATTAGAAGACACCAGTTTAAAGTCAATAGACGATGAGAGTACTGTATCCTTAAGCAAGCAACTCCAAGAGATAAATAACAAAATGTCAAATGTGTTATATGTTAACTAAAAACGATAGTAGTCTGAAGGAAATGATTAAAGGCACACTCAAACAAATGAAAACTGAACTTCTTGAGTCCGTGTTTCATCGTATTGAACTATTAGAAGGAAAGCTTTTTGAAAAGGAAGAAGAAAATGAAAATTTGAGAACCAAGATAAAGGAGCCAGAAAGTGAAGTAAAAACACAGGGTCATGAAAACGAAATCCTCAGAAATGAGACAAAGAGGGCAAACGAAAGAGCACAAGGGCAAATAAATGAGTTAGAACAGTATGGACGAAGGAATAATGTAAGAATCAGCGGTATTAGTGTGGAAGGAAATGAAAGCGCCGAAAACACTACAGAAATAGTTATAAAAACGCTTAACAGCAAAATAGAAGGCCTTAACCTGCAAAAGAGGGACATCGATGTGGCACACAGATTGGGAAAACCCAAAAATGGAACGAGGCAGATAATTGGGAAGTTCGTATCACGCAGGACGAGAGACTACATCATGAGAGAAAAAAAGTCTTTAAAGGAAGCGGTATTTACGTCAACGAGGACCTAACTTACATCAACCAGCTAGTTCTAGGATGCCTTCGTAAAAAGTCTTTGAGGAAATCGAAAACGCTTGGTCGTATAATGCACGGCTAACTTTTATAAACAAAATGGGAAATAAGCGTGTGCTTCTGTTTGAAGAATATCAGCACTGGAGTGACCTTGCTTGGCCATAAGGAACGAATCCACAATACTAACTTTCTTTTGCTACCTGTTTATGAAAATTAACATAAAATTATCTACTTCAGTATAAATCTGTCGCCCATGCTTTTCAATTGTTGAAAAGCCCGCCAATAGCAGTAAAACGTGGAATGTCAATCAATCTATATAAACACGTTCCAACGGTAACTTCAAAACAAGTCACGTGCAGTGCTATATAGTTGTATCTCGCGGTAAAAGAATGCTATAGTCCATCACTGATTATGATATGTTTGAAAAACACGTATGCTCAATTTATGAATTGATATAACAAAGTATTGGTTGTTTAATGAATCAGATTATAGAAATAATATTCCGCTCGTTTTGCATTGCAAACTAAAGCATATATTAGTATTACTTTTTCACAATAATAAAGCGTAATGTCAGAACGTGATTCATTTAAGTGATATGATATGAGATTGCTTTTTTTATGTGGTATATAACATGATAACAAGTACATAAAAATGCATATTATCAACTTTCCACAACAATAAAACACAACGTTAAATTGTGGTATTAGTAATTGATATGGTATGCTAGCATAACGTGTTATTTACTTACTTCAGTATGATATATAACATAAAAACAAGTAATAAAAGCAGACGTCGGTTCTCACTGTTATATCACACTTAGTGTTTTATGTTTTAAATTACGAGCACATGCAATATGTACATGTAACATGCTTTGTATTTTTCACTTTTTTTCTTCACAATTATTATTTAAGTTTTATGTTTGCATTTTAAAAAGAAATGTGCAAAGATTACAGAAGCTCTTCTGTTCCATTCTTCTTCTTCTTCTTCTTCTTCTTCTTCCTCTTCTTCTTCTTCTTCTTCTTCTTCTTCTTCTTCTTCTTCTTCTTTTCTTCTTCTTCTTTTCTTCTTTTTCTTCTTCTTTTTTAACTTTTTCTTCTTCTTCTTCTTCTTCTTCTTTTTCTTCTTCTTCTTCTTAGTCAGATATTTCGGATTTGGATTATTGCAACCAGTATGTGTTATATGAAAAATTAGCTGTTCTCGTTTTTTTTTGTTTTTTGTTTAGTTTATTTTTTCTGCTATTACTTGATATTTTCTGCTTTTTTGTCATTTAAACGTTACCCCTAAATACGAAATATTAACACAAATGGTTGTCATTGCAAAATGTATAGCTCATAATGTTAACATTGCAATTACGTATGTTATACACATTTAGTTATATTTAAGTAATGTACGGAGACCCTTGATTACGTCTCAATCCTTTTTAGTAAATGTTTTTGTTCAGACAAATCAGTTCTTTCTATCACCAGTCTTTTTTTAAAAATGTGGCGTGCTTTTCCCTATTCAAATCCATCCACAACTGTTCTTTTAAAAAATGATATTCAAGATATGTTCACTAACGTTAGAGGTCTTGGAAATAAACTAAAACGAAAACAAGTGTTTGAATGGCTGAAATCTCAATCTTTTTCGATTTGCCTTCTGCAGGAGACACACTATATAGAGAGAAATGTTAATACATGGAAATACGAATGGGAAAACGATATATACTTAAGGGGAAATAGCAGTAATAGTGAATGTGTCGGTATTCTTTTAAACCAAAGTCAGAATGTTGAATTTATTTCCTATTCGGATATAGTAGTAGGTCGATTACAGGCTTTACATTTGAAAATTAGTGAAAACAACATTTTTATAATAAACATCTACGGTACAAATATGGACGACCCCACTGTAATAGAAAAACCAGATAACTACATCTTGAATAATGATGAAAAAAACGTAATAATAGGTGGAGATTTTAATACAGTTTTAGAACATAAATTAGAAAAGAAAAATGGTCGAATTAGCGATCATAAAGTTGCAAAGACTAATTGATACACATAGTTTATCGGATATTTGGAGATTACACAATCCTAGAAAACGCCAATATACATGGCATTCAAATAACAGACCACCAATATTTTGCCGCCTTGAATATTTTCTAATTTCAAACAGTCTTGTTAAAAATGTTTCTCTAAGACAAATAAAGACAGGTTTTAAAACAGATCACTCAATTGTTACAATTTCTTTAGATTTAACAAGCAATCCAAAAGGCCCTGTATATTTCAAATTAAATATTAGCATATTATTACAAACAGAATACCAAGAAAACATCCGTAAAGCATTACGCGAAATAGCTGGCTTAAATAATAATGCAAATCCAAATACTCTCTGAGAAATCTTAAAAGGAACAATTAGAAATGAAACTATAAAGAATACATCTGAAAAAAGAAAAAAGACTTAACTGAAAAAAAAAAGGCATCGGATATAAGAGACATAGAGTCAAAAATTGAAAAGACGTCGATTGAAACGAAGTTACACACATTAAAAGTGGAATATGAGGCGTATAAGAATGAACTCGAAAAAATACTAGAGAATATATTAAACGGTTTTATTTTGCGTTCAAAATCAGAAAAGGTTGAAAATGATGAAAGAAACACTAGATATTTTTCAAATTTAGAAAAGAAAAAAGGCTGAAAACAAAACAATAAATAGGTTAAAAGTTAAAGAAAAAACTGTTTCAAACACAAAATATATTTTAAAAGCTCTCAACGAATATTTTTCAAAATTATACACAGAAACAAAACAAACATCATCGGATAAATAGGGTAAAACGCGTCATATTAGCAATAATAGATAGCTCTCAAACTGGCTTCATAAAAGGAAGATATATTGGAGAAAACATACGTCTTTTATTGGAAGTTTTAGATCATGTTGAAGAACACAATGTTCCTGGTCTGCAATTATTTTCCGATTTCGAGAAAGCATTTGATAGCATAAATCATATTTTTTTAAATTAATACCTTAAGACTTTTAATTTTGGAGATAATGTTATTAAATGGATAGAGCAATTTTACAACGACGCTAAAAGCAGTGTCATTAATAATGGACACATAACATATTTTTCTCGATTAAACGAGGGGTTCGACAGGGATGCCCACTATCACCGTATCCTTTTATTATATGTTTAGAATTGCTCTGTTTGAAATAAAAAACAATAAGGATATAAAAGACATTATTGTAGCAGTCATTGAGATTAAAAACACATTATTTGCTGATGATGCAACTTTTTTCAGGGATGGATCAAAGCAGTCATTTCAGAAACTAATTCACACTTTGGATTCTTTTGGAAATATATCTGGTTTGAGACTCAGCACCTCAAAATGCAGTGTTTTAAGAGTAGGTACACTGAAAAACAGTCAAATACAATTTTTTGAAATTCGATAGTTCAAATGGTCATCTGAAAAAGCAAAGGCTCTTGGAATGTTTTTCAATACAAACAAGCAGTAGAAACGCCAGCCCTATGGCGTAGGAATATTTATCAAACAATGTCACGTGATAAAATCGATAACAAAATGACATTATCGGGAAAATTGTCACTGGTCAGATTTATACACCTCTTATCTATAAACTGTGATTATGACAAAACACAATCACCGATCGTTGTTAAAGTAATAATATTCACAAACTACATTGGTCGAATATAATTGGTGTACACTTCATGTAAATCCCATTAATAAAGGTATTTTTCAAAGGGATGAATTTAGGTTGTTTTAAGGTTTAAATTGCCGGAAATGCGCTTTTAAATCAAAATCGATTTATTTCGTCATTTAAGAAGCGAGAATAAAAACAAATGCATGTACGCGTAGATAAATCGTTCCTCTGTCCATATGCAAAATTTAAATGAAATCGGAGACAAGTACTTTTTTCCCCCAAAATTAACTAACACGACCCACGGACTCAGAGACGGCATAATGCATATACATTTACAGACGCGACCGGGTACACAAGAAATGAAATAATTCCATTATTTCAATACATATATTTCAGATGTATGTATCCATGCATTCCATATTAAATTTCTGATCTGTACATGGTTTAGTTCAAAATAGGTTTTAACAAACCAAATTGCAACGCTACATCGGGAAAGGAAATGAGGTTGGTGAAAATATATGTTGCAGTACTAATTTTCTGAATCCGAAAAAAAGCGAAAAAAGGAAATTTTAACAGCGAGAATGAATTTTTTTTTATGAAAATGTTCATTGACATGTCTACTATTAAAAAACAAAATTTAAAGTCAATCAGAAAAAAGTACCTTTTTTCCCCCAAAATTAACAAAGTACACCGTATTCGCTAAAATTCCGAAGTTAATGTTCACGTGGTGTTCACGTGGGATATAAAACTGTGAAATTATGAAATTCTTTTTAAGAGATATATATTGATTTCAACATTGTTCTGTATTTAATAAATTATTAAAGTAGAATGTTTACAGTTTTTCTCAAGGACACCATTACGGTAGTATCCCTGCAACTCCGCTCCGCCCCTCACCCCACCCCCACTACCCTCCATACCGTATTGATTAAGTTGTATATAGCTGCGAATGCGCAGTTTTAATCAAATTAGATTTATTTCATCATTTTAGAAGCGAGAAAAAAAGCATGTACGTGTAGATACATCTTTCCTCTGTCGATATGTAAAATAAAAAAAAAATCGGAGTACTTTTTCCCCCCGAAATTTAACGAAGTACACCGTAATCGCTTAAATACGCCGAATCGACGTTTAAAATCGATGTTCGCACGGAATAAAATTGTGGAATTATGAATTAATTTATAAGAGATAGATCGATTTCAGCATTGTTCTGTAGTTGTTATATTATTGATGTAGTATGTTCACAGTATTTATGAGGGCAACATTACGGTGGTATCCCTCCAACCCCGTCGGCTATTTTAGAAGCGAGAATAAAAACAAAATCGCATTGTTACATCTCTCCTCTGTATATATGTAGAAGACAAGTACTAATTAACTAACAGGACCGTCCGACCCAAAAACGGCAACATTCACATTCATTTAGAAAGACGACCGGCTACAGAAACAATTCAATAATTTCGTTATGTAAACACATATTTAAAATGTATGTGTCCATGTATTTTACACTAAATGTTTCATCCATACATGCTTTGGGTGTATGTTAGATTGTCCAATTTATTTTAACAAACAATGTTGCAACGGTCTATCGGAAAATGAAATCATGATGGCGGCAATATACGTTGCAGAGTTAACTGTTCGTTTAAAACTGAGGGGGTGACTCGAGTTTTAAAGAAAGCAAAATTGGCATTTGTCCCTTTAACCAAGTAAATAAATGACTGACGAGTAACAGACATGCTACTGTCAGTAACAAACATGTTATAGTGTATACTCGAAGATTGCATAACATAAACACGTGGACGTAACAGCACTTGCCAGATTTGTGGTGTTGTGAAAAACTGTACGCGTGAATCCAAAACGTGCGGGTCTGATATCTTTATAGGGCATATACAGTTTTTTAACCAACATATAGATGGGGTCTTTGTCATAAAGGCACCCGGGGTACATTTATGTATAAAGAAATGTACCCGAAAATCATCGAAATCCAGAAAGACCCCCAAATATACATAAATATACCCGAGACAAAATACAATGTCGTAAAACGCGGCCGTAACGCGTACTGTTACTACATGGAAACGAAACTTTCATTGTTTACAAAGTTAAATCGATTCATTTTTTAAAAGCCGCTACCAGTTTCCTCCGCCTTAAAGGAATGCAGTTGGTCTAAATATTTGAACAACTCTTCTTGAATGACGAGCTGCATATTTGTTTTCTTTTTTGTGCGGGATTTGATGATTTACAACTTCCGGTTTTACGACAATACGTTTCGTATTTTATTACTAACTATGGCAGCCTAAATATGTTTTTAAGAACAATAGCGCAATAGTTAATGATAAACAATATTGTTTAAGTAGTTGTTTTATTAAGTTCTTAATTGTTTCAATTCGCCAATTCAAAGAATGAGATCTTGTTTGTCCGGGTACGTTTCTGTATATTTGGGGCCATTCTGGAATTCAAAGATTTTCGGATACGTTTCTGTATACATACATGTACCCCGGGTACCTTTCTGTAGTATTCGATACGACAATGACCCCATCAGCCAAAAGATACATATATAATTATATATATATATTATTCTTTTATATTTATTTTTATGGTTCCATATCTGTCCCAGAACGCAGTCATATTCACTGCTATATTGAAAGTAATATACATGTGCGGTGTGTTACGATCTGTAGTATTTGAAAAACAGACATATTAAACATTTCCCTTAAAATATATAACGATGATAAATACTATATTGATAGAATTATTTTTTCCCGAAAAAAAGATACTTGTTTGTTTTCAGCAGTTGAAATCTACTATATTGCTACTTTGAAAATTTGAATACGTCTGTTTTCATGAAATAGCATGTTTTGTTTGTTTTAATATTATTATTTTTTAATTTATGATTTAAAAAAATGGATGATCGGAATATATGTCTTACACACTGTTGCATCCTGTAATTTAACAACAAGTGGTTTGGTTCACAGACGACAGTATCGGTGAACAAAACCACTTGTTTTACTGGATTCAACATTGTACAAGGAAATATTCGTATATTATAAAATTAATAGTATAATGTGTGTTGTAACATATGTGTGTTGTAATATTTATAAACCAGATGTCTACCCCCACTGCTTATCCTTGTCAATACATGTTTGATAGTGGATGTCAGCAGGGACTTGACCTTTGACCTAAAAATCAAACGGATCATCCTCTTTCCACTGTCCAATAATGAAGTTTCATGAAATTTCCTTTAGGTGAAGAGGTAAAAACTGTGTGAGCAAAACTTTTCATTTTCCGGTAACTGAAATTTCAACTACTGACTTCAACAGGGATTATCATTTAACCAAAGGCAGTCAAAGTATGACGTTTTATGAAATTAGCGTTAGAGAAAGTAAAAAAAGAGTTTCATTGCGGACACGATTTTTCATGATCAAGTCACTGTGACATTGACCTTAGATTTACTGACCTCAATATTAATAGGGATCATACCCTTACCAAAGGCAGTCAACCAATGACGTTTGAATATATTGACTTCAGGGAAAATAGAGTTACGGTGCGGACAATGGTTTTATGATCGGATCATTTGATCTCGAACTAAATAGGGGTCATTCTCTCACCAAATGCAGTCAACCCATGTAGATTTATGATACATGCATTTGCTTCAGAAAATAAGGTGTTACATTGTTGCCAAGGTATTTCATGATCGTTTCAGGGTGATATTGACCTTTGACCTATTAACTCAAAATCATCAAACGGTGCAATATCACAGGCAGTCAACCCATGGCGTTTCAAGAGACTTCCTTCAGGAAAAGAGAAGTTACAGTGCAGACAGTGCGTTTCATTATCCGGTCAGTGACCTTGACCGTTGACCCACTTAAAATCAAAAGGATCACCCTCTCGCCACAGGCAATCCACCCATTAAGTTTCATGAGATTTGCTTTAGGGAAAGTGGACTTACAGTTTACAACATTTTACATTATCATGTTATGGTGACAATGACATTTGACCTAATGACCTCAAAATCAAAAGGCATCATTCTCTCACCAAATGCACTCAAACCATGAATTTTGATGACGTTTGCTTCTGAGGAAGTGGACAGTGCAGACAAGGTTTTTCATAATCATTATTGGGTCACGGCCAGCCAGGCCAACATACGGATGCTTTGTACAAAGTTTCGTCAAAATCCAGCAAGTAGCGTAGATAAGATTTGTGGCGGACGAACGGAAAGGCCAAATATAATCTGTCTCACCTACCACTTTGTGGTGGAAGACATAATTATAAAGACAATATTTTAGCTCATATGTATACTTTATTAAGAAAATAATTGTGCGAACATAAACTTCAGCATTGACTCTGGCCAGTGGTGCCTTCTTCCACATGACGTGCAGCCTGAAAGAAAATAAAGACATTAAATAAAAAGTTAATATAAGTCGAGCAGAGTATTCAATTTGAATCAGGTGTTGCGAAGGGGAGCTAATGCATGTTTAGGGGAATGGGACAGTTTTAAATTTAATTATTGTTTAACGCCCCATCAACACGTTGTTTAGGTTATTTCGAGCCGCCCAAAGAGAGGAGGAAAGATACATAGGCATCCAGGAACCCTGTCCTACGCTTACTACCGATTATATACCTATGGTTCTTTAACGTGCTCCGATACATACGAGTATTTGATTGATCTGACATGATTACAGAACAATTTTAATGTATTTTTCACCCAACAGAACAGCAAGAATCTATTATAAGGAAAGTTAAATCTGACAGAGGGTGCAATGCTCTATAAGCCATTTTTACTAAAAGGGGAATACAAATCAACTCTTGCACTTGTTAAATTGTACACGTTTTGTTCATAGGATATTTTACTTTAATGACTTAGTAAGGTCATTTTACATGGGGATAAAACATTAATATACATTTATTTATTTTCTCTCTCAAAACCTGGTAATGCCGCTAGTTTTATAAATAAAACACGATTAAATAGGGCAGTTGAGAAGACATTTTTGTAGATGTTTGGTCTATTCTGATGTGAAAATGTGTAAAACAGACACAAGATTGGAAATTTGCTCTGTGTCCCTTTAAAAAGTTGGGGACCCATCACATAGATTATTGTAATGTTTTGATGTTAAAGGGACATACGGCAATCTTGAAGTATTTATCAAGAATTAACATTAGCATCTCCATTTGTTAACCTGGTAACATTTTAAATTACCTGCTTGCATTAAAAATTAAATAAAAGTGTCAGTTTTCATTTTGTCTTCGTTATTCTATCAAATACTAAAACTATATTATAGGTGCACTATTATCAACAGTAAGTAATGTGTAAAACAATTTCTTCTGAACTATTCTAATAAATAATATTAAAGATTGCGCAAATGCAAATTATGCAGAAAAAATTACCGAACTCCAGAAGTTTTAAACAAATAAAGACTGCTTAATGTCCCTTTAACACAACTTGTTTTCGCATGTATCCAGTACATGTATTTTACACGAGCGAGCTCATATGACAATCACGCTTCATTATCACTGACAACATTTTTTACTCTAACTTTGAACAGCACCGTGCAAGCATAACACGTGTGGTAATACAAGCTCCATTTAAAGAACTACACAAATGCGAACAATTTTTAAAAAGGCTCCCACCTCCATTTAATACGGCTTGATATTCTGAAGTCGTCAGTATCAATTCACTTAGAGCTGCATAAGGGCACGATTCACATTTGAGGCCTCTCTGAAAAACAATATCAATCAAATGTCAATGATCAAACAGACATAGTTTATCCTTTGTTATACATAATGTAACATATTTAAAAAAGAAAAGAAAAAAAGAAGAACTAAATTGAATAAAGCATGAATACTACTTGTGCTCAATTACACGATTAATGTAAAAAAAAACCATCTCTCATCATTCATTATACATGTACAATATAATGTAGCCTGAATTGGAGATCCATTAAAAACATTGTTCCACTTTCACAGCATATTTCCAGCCCATGGAATAGTCATTTCTTTTGAGACACACAGGATGCAAGCGTAGTAGCTCCACCTCCTTAAAACCTTTTAAGTGAAGTATACTTTCTCGAAATTTGACGCGTTTTTTTTTTCGCAACAGAAAGTATCTAGTAAATGTAAATAAATGTAAATTAAAAATTTCTTCCTTGCCTCAAAACTCAACATAAATATGATTCTGACCGATTTCAGTCAAATGTCAATGGCAGTTTACATTGTTTCAATGGTAGTTGTATCGGGTTATGTATTCACGAATGTGCGAGAAAATGGGATAACATAGCGATATAGAGACAACGCTCACAATTTATATTCATGCATCTGAGTGGTGGGGGTGGAGGGGGGTTCTAGTTTCCTTACCCCCTTCTTGTTTTCGGTATGCAAGCTCCATCTACCCCCCCCCCCCCCATCTCCCACCTACTTGTGGGTGGGGGTGCGGGGGACATTGATATATCTTCTAGTAATTGTTTTATTCCAAGAGACGTTCTACAGTTTACAGTACATCTAGTTACTGGAAAGATCGGAGTACACGAAAAACACTTATAGTGATTATGAATTTTCTATTATACAGTATACACCACTTTTTTAGGCACTATATTTGGTCAATGTCTAAATATGTACGATCTAAAAGTGGTGTATACTGTTTATTAACAAATGAATTTTAATGATAAGATAATGGACATCTAGCAGCAGACAGTAATCCCAATTCCAGTTTGCACCAACATGGATGTTTATTTCACGTGTCAAGTTATGTCACGGTGACCTGTCAACAACACTGCACCGTGTTGACACGTAATGGAAATGTATTCGTATTACATAATCTACGGTATGAAACACTATACGCGTGTTGTTAAACTCCATAGGTACCCGTAGTGCTCGCCGACGTAGCGTGCCCAATTTCGGGTGTAAACAAATGGCGTCTGTTTTAATTGAAAAATCGTAAAATGGTCCGTAAAATACAAAGAAATAGTCCACGTTCGCGGAGTAAAAATGCTGATATTTTATAGGTCCGTGGCGTTCCTACTGAAGATTGATGTTTTTAAACTTAATCTGGAACCTAAACTAGGACAGTTCAAAAATTGTTTAAAAAGTTGGCAGCATAAAAAACTAACCCTACTTGGAAAAATTACTGTTTTAAAACCTTTTGTTCTTCCAAAGTTAATATATCCACTAACCGTCCTACCCGATCCACCAAACGAAACAATTAAAGAAGTAAACGATATTATGTTCAAATTTCTTTGGGACAATAAACCAAGCAAAATTAAAAAAGCCACACTTATACATGATTACGAGAATGGGGGTATTAAAATGATTGATATACAGAAATTTATATACCTTCTTAAAGCCAGCTGGATAAAAAGGTTAATGGACAATACAGCCGGTCAATGGAAACAAATATATTTATATGAATTAGAACAATATGGAGGAAACACAATTTTTGAATGCAACATTGATGAAAACGATATCAAAAAATGTTCAAAATTATTTTATTTTTACAAAATATACTTAGTGCATGGAAAAAAAAAATAAACACGCTGAAGTTAAAACAGTAAGCAAAAGTATAATATGGGATAACTCGAACATAAAAGTAAACGGCACACCAATATTTCATAAGGACTGGCTTTATAAGGGTATAAAATATTTTGAACACATATACGATTATAGACGCTAACAATTTTATAATTTTGAATTTTTTGCTTACCTATATGACATACCACAGTGAGATTTTCTCAAGTATACATCATTAATCAAGTATTCCCCAAAATTTCAAAAATAAAATAAAAAACGAAAAAATCAATGCACAAAACGTTACACCAAATCTTCTAGAAAAACTTCAAAAATCCAATTATACAAACACATTTTTGTACAATCATCAATTACGAACGAGATTAACAATGTTATTATACAACAACACAGTTGGGAACAAGAGTTTTAAATCGCTAATCTAGAGTGGAAATTCTTTTACACTATCCCAATATATTCAACTATTTCGACAAAATTGTGCAATTTCCGATATAAATATCTTATGAGGATTTTAGCAACCAATATAAAATTACTGAAATTTAAAATTGCTAATTCTAATCTTTGCGATTTCTGTGCAACGGAAACAGAAACAGTAAATCATTTATTTTGGGAATGTATGCATATACAATCTTTCTGGTCAGATTTGCATTGCATGGGTGTATATATGTATGTATTTAGCTCATATGGTGATTGAATGACCTACCTCCATGTACAGTACTATCCCACTGTCTGTTAATAATTGAAAACTGGTTTTGTACGAATGACCATTGTCTATACTATTTTACGCATGCAAGAGTATACCGCACGGGACATTTATGTTTTTAAATCGTACAGGTAAAAGTACTATTGCTCGGTGGATATGTAAAAGGCAAAATATAATGTATAAACATGATAATTATGCAAAGAAATATTTGGATTTGCATGCGTTTTGAAAAATTACAATTATTCAAATGATGTGCTTTTTAAGTAATAGTGTTATTTTCTGCCTTTTATTTAAACATGTGTATATGACTTCCTTAAATTACATGCATAGTATAACTGTACTCAACATTATATGAATTACGTGGAAAAAATGTTCTTATCTTCTTATATTTAGAAATATATTATAAATGCATTTATCATTATGGGAATTACGTAGAGTTATTGTGATTACCAATGCAAACTATGTATATATTATCTGTTAAAATATTTTAATTATTCACACCTGTGACCATACTCTTCTCACTGTATATGAGTGTAACTGTTGCCTCCAAATGTATTGGCGATGAAAATGTATATATATTTTGATCCTGCTTACTTATAGAAATGGCGTGCTTGTAATTATGATTAATATAAATACATTCTCATGAGTTTTCTTATTTGTCATACACAATCGCTGTTAAAAAAAAATATCTGTGTATCTCACTAAAATTTCGTTTCGTTAGAGGGAAAACTATGGATGTAGCGCAGTCTCATGAGTTTTATTGTTTTTATTATCTGTTTCATACAAATTCATTGTAAGAAAAATCCTTGTATCTCTCTAAAATTTCGTTTCGTTAGAGAAAAAAACAAATGGACCTTTTAATTTTTTGTTAAAAGAATACGAGCACCCACAAGCAAATGGACAAATACAGTTTCTCTTTATATCAAGTTAAATTGTTATTTTCATCAAACATGCAAACAAAAACATAATCAAGCACATTATGACCATATGTGATAGTTATACTTAGATTTCTATTTAGACACATAACGAAAGTAAATATGCAATACAATACAATGGTTTTTATCATATTCCATATCTAAATGTGTTTGAATATAGATATGTGTTGCTGTTTCCGGTTGTATCACATGCATATTGTCTTGTAGTATAATCCATTCACTAGAACGACACATTGTATGATAAGTCATATGTTTAAAAACATATATGGCAAAAGTTATCAACGGTAATCAAAAAAAAAATTCTGTTGCCTTTTTGTTAGGTTGTTGTTGTCTTTCGTGTTTCGTTTTTTTACCAATATGCATATTTCTGGCTACACCGTATAAGCATGCATTTTGTGAAAATAAAACATAATTTTTTTTTTATAGGTAGTAGATCTTGCAGTTATCTCAAAAGGTTACATTTAATTTGAGTATTATGAATCTGTTCTAAATACACGAAAGTGTAAGAGTATTTAATGAAAAAAATTAACATTTTGATATTTTTCAAGACTTTTAAGATGAAAAATCATGCTTTATCAGTTTCTAAATTAATATGTTATTATCCAGTTTGTAAGCATGGCATAACGTGATTTGTAAGATTATAACCATCAAACCGACACAAATACATGTATAACTTCTTCGATGCCCAATCTGTGTGTGTGTGTTTCTTTTGTTGTTTTGTTGTGAGTTAGCTTCTCGATACGTTGTATACTGAAAAACGTTATGCATATAGCATTATGCTATTGGTAAAGTGTCAATTTGATGTTTTGTCTGAACTTCACTGATTGCAGTGGTATATATTGAATATCGCTATGCATTGTTATAAGACTTATGACGTATACTTGGTCTATCAGTTGTGTACAAAATATTGGCGGCGCCAGAGCGCCCACTACTTTAAATCATAAATGATTTTTCAGGAATTCCCACTCACTCTACTTAACTGTCTAGTTTTCTTAGTTTTCTTATTTCTTTATTCCGCTATCACTTTTCCTTACTGTTTTCTGTGCACTGCACGATGGTACGATGCTTTTTTATTATCCAAACTAAATAATATAAACAATGGACATTAAGTTCTGTACCTTTAATGTAAAGGGACTTGGGGATCACAATAAAAGAAAACAAATATTTGAGTGGCTGAAACAAAATAAATACTCTGTATGTTTTTTACAAGAACTTCATTGCGATGAAAGCACGTTCGCCAAATGGAAACTTGAGTGGGGAAATGATGCTTTTTTCAGCGGAAGTAGCAAAAGTAGTACTGGCGTGGGCATTCTTATCAACTCAAATTTTACATATGATGTAATGGAATATAAAAATATAATTAACGGCAGTGTGCAATCATTAAAATTAAATGTAGATGATAGAGAATTATTACTACTTAATGTGTATGGTCCGAATAAAGTCACAGATAATACAAATTTTCTGACAAAGATTGAAGAATTCGTTTTAACAAATAATCATGAAACTTTAATTATAGGTGGAGATTTTAACACAGTTATTGATGTTGATAACGATAAGAAAAATGGTAGCGTTAACAGTAATAAAAAAAGTAGAGAAAAAATAAATAATATTATATCGGCACATGACATTAATGATATATGGAGAGTTTTAAATCCAACTACCCGACATTATACATGGCACTCCAACCATAAACCTCCAATATTCTGTAGACTCGATTACTTTTTAGTTTCGTCAAATATTGTTAATGCTATTTCAAAATGTAAAATTACTGCAGGCTTACGCTCCGATCATTCAATAGTATATTTTAATCTTAAAAATGAAAAACAACCACGTGGTCCAGGGTATTTTAAATTAAACAATAGTGTGATTTTAGATAAGGAATATCAAGAACGAATACGAAAATCTTTACAAGAAACAGTCAGCATAAATAAAGATGCAAATCCTAACACGCTTTGGGAGGTTATTAAAGGTACAATCCGAAATGAAACAATATTATATTCCGCAGGAAAGAAAAAACGGGAACGCAAAGAAGAACACATATTAAATGAAAATATCGACAAACTTGAACTGGATTTATCAAATAACCCCGAAAATGAGGAATTACTTAATGAAATTAATCAACTGAAATCAAAACTCGAAAATATTATAGAGAAAAAGACACAAGGTATTATTTTAAGGGCAAAGGCTGAATGGATTGAAGGTGCGGAAAAAAATACAAAATATTTTGCAAGCCTCGAGAAAAAAAAATCAGAACAAAAGACAATCACGAGAATAATTAAAAATAATAAAGAAGTAACAGACTCTCAAAAAATATTGACAGAAACAATGACATACTATAAGAAATTGTACAGTAAAATTAAAACCGAAGAAAGCAAAAATACTTTTTTCCCAAATACAAAAGAAAATGTTCTAAATGACCAACAAAAAGAAACTTGTGAAGGAATAATTAGTGAGACAGAATGTTTAAATGCCCTAAAGGAAATGAAAAATAATAAGAGTCCTGGGTCGGACGGGATAACAACTGAGTTCTATAAACTGTTTTGGAACGACATTAAAGAATTTTATATTAAATCAATAAATTATTCGTATGCAATTGGAAGTTTAACTACAATTCAAAAACAAGGTATTATAACGCTTCTGCCAAAACAAAATAAAGACTTAACTTCACTTATGAACTGGAGGCCAATTAGTTTATTAAATGTCGACTATAAAATCGCGACGAAATGTATAGCTAACCGTATGAAAAAGGTTTTATACACTCTTATAGACAATAGTCAAACAGGTTTTATGAAGGGGAGATACATAGGAGAGAATATAAGAACAATATTTGAAATAATCGACTATTTGAATGAAGACAATTTACCAGGACATATATTTTTTGCTGATTTCGAAAAGGCATTTGATAGCTTAGATCATGATTTTATTTTACAATGTTTAACATATTTTAATTTTGGAACATCGCTTGTTAATTGGATCAAACTGTTTTACAGAGATGCCCAAAGTTGTGTATCAAACAACGGACACATGTCTGACTTTTTTAAAATAGAAAGAGGAGTAAGACAAGGATGCCCACTGTCACCTTATATTTTCCTAGTTGTAATTGAGATTCTTTATAAAGCCATTAGAACAGAAAACGACATTAAAGGCGTAATAATAGCTAATAATGCAATAAAAAATACAGCTTTTGCAGATGATGCCACTTTCATACTAGATGGTTCGAAGAAAACATTTGAATCTTTAATTAGACTAATAGATAAATTCAGTTTGACATCAGGACTCAAGTTAAACATAAACAAATCGGTAATATTGCGTGTTGGCTCACTCAAAAATACAGATGAAAAATACTGCAAAGATAAACACTTTATATGGACAAACAATAAAGCAACAACACTGGGAATTGTTTTTACAAATGATAGGTCAAAATGCCACCAGGAAAACCTTATACCAAAGATAGATGAATTCTGCAATTGTTTAGAACGTTGGAAAAAACATAGTTTGTCAATAATTGGAAAAATTACCGTTATTAAAACATTTGCACTACCCAAACTCATATATCCTCTAACAGTTCTAGAGACTCCAAATGAAGTTTGTATTAACCGAATAAAAAACAAAATGTTTGAATTTTTATGGGAAGGTAAACCAGATAAAATAAACAGAAACACAATAATTCAGGATTATGAAAATGGGGGTTTAAAAATGATTGATATAAACCTATTTATAAATTCAATAAAAGCAGGCTGGATTAAAAGACTTCTGGATCCTAACAATCACGGTGATTGGAAGGCGATATATATGAAAGAAATTAATAAATGTGGAGGGAAAACATTGTTTGAAAGCAATTTTAATACAATTGATGCAAAAACAATAACTCTTAAATTACCGTTTTTATCGCAAATAGTTGAATCATGGTCAGCAATAAATTTTAGGGTAAATATTGATCAATATTCGAGACAAATTATATGGAACAATACTTATATTAAACACAGAGGGAAAATGCTTTATAAAAAAACATGGGACATTAAAGGTATACAATACATCGAACAGTTATATAATACTAGGGTTAAAACATTCTACACATTCGATCATTTAAAAACGGTTTTTAATCTAAGCAATTCTGAGTTTCTTCAATATTATACAATCATTCAAAGCATTCCAAAGATGTGGAAGAAAGCAATTCAAACAGAAACTAGAAACGATATTAATATTGAACAAACACTGATAAAAGAAATAGAGAAAACAACGAATGCAAATAAAGTTATATATAATAAGCATATTAGACGTATTCAGAAGGATCTCGTTATAAAACCTCATGTAAAATGGGACGAAACATTTACGAATTTAAACTGGAAACTAATTCACCTTATACCGTTTGAATGCTTAATTGACACTAAACTTAGAACATTCCAGTATAAATATATAATGCGAGTTCTCCCAACAAACACTTTTTTGCATAAATGTAAAATTGCAAATACAAGTCTTTGTGACTTTTGTAATATGCACATAGAAACTATCGAGCATTTGTTTTGGGAATGTCCAGTTACTCGAGCTTTTTGGACAGAAGTACAAAACCTTTTAATCACTAAAAATATACAATGCAATGTAGACTTTAAAACGATCTCATTTGGAATTATGGCACAAACGGCAAACTCTTGCTTTTTAAATTGTATATTAATGATTGCGAAGTATTTTATTTTCAGAAGTAAATATACAAAGACAACTCCCAGTGTTGCAACCTTTATACTATATTTAAACAAAATTGAAAACATAGAAAGAATAATAGCGACATCTAGGGAAAAGATAAGACAACACAATGATAAATGGGAACTTTTTGCAGCTCAGAACTGAAAACGTTTTAAAACAGCTCGTACAGTGTGGTGGTACACTTCTATTCCTCTCTGCTACTCTGTTAATCTGTTCTGTCTTTTCATTACTGTCCTAACAACCTATCTCCTATCACATCTAATATAATCTTATTTTTCGAGAGACATAAGTGTACAATAAAACATGTGTTTTGTTGATTCACATAATGTAAATATGTATTTAGAAAATGTAAATGCTCTTTGTAAATATGTGGGTTATTGTATAATTGTGGAAATTGAAAAATAAAATATTTTCAAAACAAAAAGATTTGCATTGGTTCTTAATTACACATGACATACATATTAACTTGAGTTTGCAAAACATAACTTTTGGTATAGTTAATACGCAAACACATGTAAACGTATTGAATTTCATAATTATAAATGCATTTACATAAACAAATGTATGAAAACCATTCCAAGTTGTTTAGGTTACAAACATATTTATTTAAAAGTATAGAAATAGAAAAAGAAATTGCTCTAAAAAATGACAAGATAGACAAACTTAACAGCAAATGGAGATCTTTTCTCCTAATTTAATTTTATATCTTGTTTTTGAAAGGGGAAACGCACGTCCATTGCTACTCCTAAAAACTTATGTTAAACAATACTTTGGCTGGTATTCGTTTATTTTAAGATTATTAAATTATTTATTTTTATGCCCCCGAAGGGTGGCATATAGTAGTCGCACTGTCTGTCCGTTCGTCTGTACACTCGTGTCCGCTTCATAACTCTGACAATAATGGATGTATTTTCAAATAACTTCGCACAATTGCTCACCACAACAAGACAACGTGTCGAGCACAAAATCCAGGTCCGTGGTTCCAAGGTCAAGGTCACACTTAGAGATCAATGGTCAAAATCCGTTCGTCTTTACACTCGTGTCCGCTTCATAACTCTGACAATAATGGATGGATTTTCAAATAACTTCGCACAATTGCTCACCACAACAAGACGACGTGTCGCACACAAAATCCAGGTCCGTGGCTCCAAGGTAAAGGTCACACTTAGAGATCAAAGGTCAAAATCCGTTCCTCTGTACACTCGTGTCCGCTTCATAACTCTGACAATAATGGATGGATTTTCAAAAAACTTCGCACAATTGCTCACCACAACAAGACGACGTGTCGCACAAAATCCAGGTCCGTGGCTCCAAGGTCAAGGTCACACTTAGAGATCAAATTTCAAAATCCGTTCGTCTATACAATCGTCTCCGCTTCATAACTCGGACAAGAATCGACGGATTTTCAAATAACTTCGCACATATTGCTCACCACAACAAGACGTTGTGTCGCGAAAAAACAAATATATTTTTTAAAAAAAATAAAAAAATAAAAAATAAAAAAAATAATTTAATTTAATTTTATTTTTGTTGTTTATTTGATTTTAAATTTTTTTAAATTTTTTTTTAAATATATCTGTTGGTTTCATATTGTTCTAAGGTCAAGGTCACACTTACAGGTCACTTCGGGGGCATTTGTCACTTACTGTGACATTTCTTGTTTTATTCTTTTTCTTATTACCTTAAGTAAAAAAAAAAAATCTAGACTACATTTCTCTCCATGGGTTTTTTCCTTTGTGGTATTATGTAGTATTCAATGTATTGACATTGTAATTCCCAAGTAAGCAAATTAATTGTTCTTGAAAATGTTTTAAAATTATATTTAGTCATTGACTTCTGTATAATATTTCAGGAAAATACTTTCCTTTTTTTATTTAAAAACCAACAACCTTATTTACAAAAAATTGTATTAATGAAACATTGTATAGATATCTTTGTTACATATATATCTGGAAGATTCCAGCGCTTTTTTCTTCTTTCAACAAAACGAGAAAGAAAAATGGGTACTAACTATATAAGAGAAAGAAATGAAGTACTAAAATACGGCCAGTATTAGTAGTAAACGTTAAACAAAATAACATACATGCACAGGCACATTCAAATGAGTAAATAATGAAAATACATAATGCGATGGGTGTTGTGTTTGTTTGTTGTTGTTTTGTTTTTTTGGTATTGTTGTTGTTGTTGCTGTATATCTCTCTTTTAGTATGAATGTTAAAAATGTAATCCTCCATTTAAAAAAAACAAAAACATGATCGGGCAGCAGTCTTCCACAAAAACATCGTATTATCCTAAGTTTACACTTTATTATATATGTTTTAAACCAAAATGTATATTCAAACCATTTATGAAAAAAATGTTGAAAATGAAGATATTATATTGAAAAAAAAATTTGTCAACAAGGTTTTAGTCCAATCAAGGCAGATTAAGTTTTTTAAATCGCTAGAGATATTTGTTAAACGACGCCAGTTAAAATTTCAAATGAAAATATGAATTATTAAAGAATATATATAACTCTTTGAAAAGTGACCAATTATAAAAGTTGAGTAGTGTACATTGTAGTATGTTTATGTTTCATTTTGACTGATTTCAGAGAGCGTTGCCAATTGAGTCACCCTCTATAAATAAAGAAATTACTTACTTACAAACATAGACAAACAATCGTATGAATACTGGGAAACTTACATTTCCGTGAAGTCAAACATGTCTGCTGTTGAAAATCATCAACAAAAATGGGGGTTTTGTTATAAGGAAGTGCTTTTAGAAAGTATACACCCACTGAGTCAAATTTCAATTCGCTTACATCAGCTCATAAATGCATACCCACCATAAACTGTCTAAAGCACCGGCGACGCGTTGTATTCAAAGTCCAGAATACATATATAGCCAAAAAGAAACAGGAAAAAATGTTCAATCAAAACAAATAGCTCTCTTTAAGGACTATTGGTCCGTCATCTCTGAAAAAAAATTAATAATCATGGGTATTCGGTTCAGATAGGGAATTTCCAACCCTCGGTATAACTGTTTTAATCAAAACCTCGGCAGAGCCTCCATTCCGATAAAAACAATTACATCTCGTGTTGAAATTTCCAATCTTCACTGGATTCTTATAGTCTCGGACACATTTATGTATTTATGCATAGAGTTGATGCCTTTTAGGTCTCTAAGAAAAAGGGGAATAACTCCCTAGTTTACTAAACGTTTCAACTAATTATTTTTTTGGACAATTGGTGGCTGTCTACCTAATTATTTCATACATTTCATTAATTATTTCCTGTTGTGTTGTCCAGAGAATAAGGGAAAGAATAGTAAGTACTTTTTATTTGTTCAATTGTTTATTTACATTTGGTATATGTTGAATTACTATTTACACATTTGGTATGTGTTGAATTGTTATTTATATTTACCAGCTGGGCTGCTAAAAGTCCGCAAAAACCTGGTGTAGACTATCCAAACAAGGCATCTATGGTGAACTACTGCCGGGATCCAGGTAATGACGAGTACATTTGGTGCTACACCATGACTCCTTCTATACGGTATCAGTTGTGCGACATACACAGGTGTTTCATGGGTAAGTTAAGTCCGGTTCTCTTTTCTTTTATAAAATTATTTTTCTGTAAAAAAACAGGGGACCAGACTAGGATAAATTGTTATTTTCATATATTATTCATCAGTTGAAAATGTCCTTTTTTTCAATGGGACGTCGTCTGTCATTAGTTTTTTTAATAACGACCATTGACTGGCTAAAATAGATGTAATTGGTTCATTGTTTATTCAGTGTGACGTCCGTTCAGAATCATTCGCAACATCACTTACACTGCTTCGCAGCATTACTCGAATGTAATTCGCAGGTTTCCATAGTGGTTACTTGATCCCGCCTTAGATTCCCGCCAAAACAAATTTGCATTCAAATTCAAAGTCATCATCCAAATGTTGCAATGTTATTCAGCAGATTGCTCCATCAATAGTTTATTTACATAATAGCAGTGATAAAACCTTCATCTGCAACAAACACTCAACGCAAATTTTACATCAACACGTGTGTTTAGCGGCCATATTGTTTACATAGCAATAGTGCACTATTTTCTGTGCCGTTGCCTTCCGGCGACCAAATGTCAAGATTTTGAACATACCCAAGCGTCGTGACAAACAAGAGGAGTGATCTCGGAGAATGATGGGATTGGCCGAGCGTTCCCGACTGGTTCAAAATAATATGGACTTAGCTAAAAATAGAGGTATTTTTTCAATATGAAGTCATCGGTCAAAGAAAATATTACACATGTGTGAGGGAGCTATTGGAAATTGTCAACATCTGCCGATTTGTTTTTCTTCAAGTTCACACTTTGCAACTTGTATCTCCCAGGAATGTACTATTCAAATGTGTACTAGTAACTAACCATTATGAGCAATGGGTATTCATAACTTTCACGGTTGTGCAGAAATAAATTTGAAACTGGAACTGCGTGACCGTAATAAAAAAAATTATTAAAGTATTTCTGACCATCCGCAGTTTCTCTCTTTGTTTATATATAAATGTATTGTCTTTCTGCCTTTCTGTATATCTCTGATAGCAGGTGTTCCTGTCTCAGCTAATCAGAAACCTTACCAGTGTATTGCAAAAATCGAACTTTGTTCGGGAGGTCTGTTCTAGACGTTTGACTTGAAAACAAGCAAGCGTCGCAGATGATCTAGACTAGTCCAGTGTATATTTTATTTCAGCCAACAATTGTCGTCTGTTCAGAAAGGTATTGGTGTCAGTTTATGATCGGCCAGGATTTGAATATTACGCAATGGGAAACGAAGGTAATAATCTGTGTACATATTTTAATAGACTCAATTTTAAAACGTAGCCCCGAACTTTTTTTATGAAAAGGGACATAACTCTGCCAAAATGAAATTCAGAGTTATTGAAGATGTCAATGGCATTGAATAATTGATGAGAAATAACTGTTTTAAAGTGCCATGAGCTTATATCAATAGTTTGCTATGTTAAGAGCTATGCGAGGTTAATGTTTTGTGTTAAGTGGCATAACTCTGTAAAATGACATTTTCAGAGTTATGGGACATGCAATTACATTGATCAATCGATACAGATGAACTGTATAAAGTTTCATGACAATATGTCAATGTTTTGCCAAGTTATGAGCTAGGTTAGCTTTTAGGTTAAAGTTTTATGTAAAGGAGCATGACTGCTAACGGTGGACGGATGTTTCATGATTATACTTGGTCAGGTTATGGCCAAGGTTATCATTTTTTTTGTGATGGGCGGACGACGACGTAAAGACGACAGACAATGGACAGATAATGGACAAGTGATCCCTAAGGGTCTGCCGTGCTGCTCAGGTGACACAGTTAGAGATAAAATTCTCAGAGTTAACGTCATACCCTTCATAATTAACGCATGTATCGACGTCATGTTCCATAGTTGTATTACGACATTGTGTTCGAACATTATTTGTATACATGGTAGGTGGGATCATATCCATTTTTAATATGCATCTCTAGACAGTGACGTCTATACATTTAATTCAACGTAAAACGAAGTAAGTTTAAACAAATCGTCATTCTTTATTAAGCATTAAAGGCGCTTGAAGAAGTTTAGCGGAACTGTGGATGTCTTTCCAAATAAAGAGAAAAGAAAAACATAATGCATTTAATTAATGTTAAACAAATGTGCTCGTTCACTAACCCATTTCTTCAGTTAAATTAGTGTTTACACAAATATTTGATCTGGAAAGCTCAAGGGCTCGGCTCGTTTTAGAAGTATTATTTTTTGTTTTTCATAAACGTTTTAGAAGTATTAAAGGGACACATGGCAATCTTGCGTTTTATTCAAACATTAAAATGTGCTCCTCAATTTAGTTATGCTGCTTCGTTTTTACTTTAAAACTTTTTGCATATAATTAAATAAAAAATTGAGATTTCAATTTTCTTCATTATTTTAGCATATTTTTAAATATATTATTGGTGCAATATTATAAAAAGTTAGTAATATGTAAAAACAATTTGCTTTGAACTATTCTAATAATTAATATTAATGATTGAACAAATGCAAGTTAAGAGAACAACTAACGGGACGCCGTGAATTTTTAAAAAATCAAGATTGCCGTTTGTCCCTTTTATCATTAGTACTAATTCATATCCGTTTCCATATTGTAAACGAAAGAATTAGTAAACGAATGCAATGTGGTCATGAATATAATCATATTAGCATATTTTATTGTATGCTTAGCAGTGAAATAGTGGATTTTAGCAATGAAATAAAAGTGGTATTTCATACGTGTGAAAGATAGATTTATTTTTTCACTGTCGGAACTACTTTTTTTTTCAATATCAAAAACATTTTTTTTATTTGTTTAGAAAATAACTGTTTAATATATATCATTCGACTGTAAATAGTCTAACTAAGAAATTGAGCTATATTTTTTTTAGAAAGTTGCTATAGTACATCATTGGATTGGAAATAACTAAGAAAATGAGTCGTATATTATTGAAATAGGTTAAGTAGTTTAGAAGTTATGGGGAATTGGAACCATAGAGATTAGTTAACTGCTGGGATCGATTATAGGGAAATCCTTCACGAGATGGTAGACGTTTAGCATTGAGTGAAGGATTTCCCTATAATCGGACCCAGCAGTTAAATAATCTTTTTCTTACATTTCAATTCCGGTTATATGTGATTTTAACCGAAATTATTCGCTTTATTGAATGTTATCGACGGATGACGTCGACGTAACAAACACTTTATTGAAGTCATGACTCAGCGTCACAGTTTATATATTTTTTTTGTTCGGCGTTAGTTATTAATATTTAGCGATTATGATTATTCTTTCACTGAGAAATACCAATCTTTCACTCATAATAACCTCTATATATTTCAATTAAATTCCAAATCGGACGTTTCACGAACCATACGATTCGATATTACTGAAAAATAGAGTTAAGTATCCTGATTCTTTTGTATCCTTCCCCTCTCTCTTGGGCGGCTCGAACTAACTTAAAGTTCTCCGCCCAAGTTTTGTTTCATGAACATGTTTATGTTTATTTAAATCGAAATCAATACACAACAACAGATATTTACAATTCACACATTGCAATATCTGTGAAAAGCGAGAATTTGATGACGTAGAAAACTTTGAACAGGTAAATTAATCCACAGGTAAATGTATTTATCAATTATCTGGCAATAGTTGTGCAGCTATACCAAGCCCAGTAATCGACGTCATCAGCAGGTGCAAGAGATGATCATCCATAACGAAGATTTGTCTCGACTCGGTAAGCAAACACACGGATTTCAGCTTTAATTCTCAGTCCATAAAGATACCTAAAGTATTACAATCAATGGTAAAAAGACTCGGTTAATATTCACTTCTGCTAATACTTAGCGAATTGACAGCAGAATCAAAGAAAGTTAAAAATAAAAAACTCCGCTGAGAATCATCTCGCTAAAATAACTTTCTTTGGTTCTGCTCTCAATTCGCTAAGTATTAGCAGAAGTGAATACTAACCGAGTCTTTTTATCATTGATAGTGATACTTTTGGCATAATTATATCTTTATGGACTGAGAATTAGAGCTGAAATGCGTGTGTTTACTAACCGAGTCGAGACAAATTTTCGTTACGGATGATCATCTCGTGCACCTGCTGATGACGTCGATTACTGGGCTTGTATACACTTCAGATTTACCTCATTTCCCCGTGCAGTCACGCAGTGGTAAGAGTAGTATCTACGTCATGCAAATAATACTTATTTTTACATACAGCTTAGTAGCGGTTTTAAATATGTGTTTCTCTAAGGGACTATCAAGAAATGTTCATGTGATGTTTAAGAGTTAAATTTGTTAATTGATAATACTGCAAAAAGCGTGGCCATTCATCTTTAAGAGTTAAATTTGTTAATTGACAATACTGCAAAAAGGGTGGCCATTCATCTTTAAGAGTTAAATTTGTTAATTGACAATATTGCAAAAAGGGTGGCCATTCACCTTTAAGAGTTAAATTTATTAATTGACAATACTGCAAAAAGGGTGGCCATTCACCTTTAAGAGTTTAATTTGTTAATTGACAATACTGCAAAAAGGGTGGCCATTCACTTTTAAGAGTTAAATTTGTTAATTGACAATACTGTAAAAAGGTTGGCCATTCATCTTTAAGAGTTAAATTTGTTAATTGATAATACTGCAAAAAGGGTGGCCATTCACCTTTAAGAGTTAAATTTGTTAATTGACAATACTGCAAAAAGGGTGGCCATTCATCTTTAAGAGTTAAATTTGTTAATTGACAATACTGCAAAAAGGTTGGCCATTCATCTTTAAACACTGTGCTGATGAGCCGTAAACAACAATTAATTTCCTTTGATATTATTGCAAAATAATGCGTTACCATACAATTATGTGCAGGATGCACGGATGGTCACTCATTTGTGGAGATACAATAGACGATACGTATATACGTACCTGACTTTAAATTCTAATAAAACATTCATTATTTCATTATAATTTTCTCAAATGTTTAACACGTTCTTTAAATTATCAGACTGATTTACGTGTTTGCAATTTTATTCGATGAATGTGTTAAAATACATTGATGAAATTTTGATTGTCAAAATTGTACATCCATTTAAAAAATATGAAATAAACTGTGATCACAGACATATTAATAAACAGATAGGAAACTTCTTATCTTAACCAATGAAGTAACCAAAATATCACGTGACACCTTAAATTTTTCTTCTATCTTCTCTCTCAATTATTCACTGATTTTGATGAGAATACATTCAAACGATTCATAGTGAATAGCAAAATGGTATTATAATAATTTATGTTTATTTTGAAAGTAAGACATTGTATAAAAAGATGTTTAAAGTTAAAAATGTCATCATTTTTCGCTTTTCTCTTAAAGGGGTTGATGCATTATTTTCAAACACAGCTTATCTTAAAGGGTTCTGAAAAACTTGACAAAAGCTGAAAGAATTATCAAAATGCCATGAAAAATAAAGGAGATATGACCTATTGAAAATTTGCAAGAACATAAATTGAGGCGGCCATCTTTGAACGATGACGTCATCGCGCCGTTTTACCATATATGGTATATCGATAAAATGTATTTTAAAGCAAAGAAAATCACTGCAATTAAAAATAATACTAAAATGTATACATTTTACATCTTTATATTTATTTTTAATCAATTTGCAGTGGTTTTCTTTGCTTTTAAATACATTTTGTCAATATGCCATATATGGTAAAACGGCGCGATGACGTCATCGTTCAAAGATGGCCGCCTCCATTTATGTTCTTTGCAAATTTTCAATAGGTCATATCTCCTTTATTTTTCATGGCATTTTGATAATTCTTTCAGCTTTTTAAAAGTTTTTCAGAGCCCTTTAAAATAAACTGTGTTTGGAAATAGTGCATCAACCCCTTTAAAAATCAAGGTTTTGACATAGTCAAAGTTTCCGTCAAACTCCTGTTTTGCTCTAAATGTAAGAGAAAGAAAAATACTATCATTAGTAAGAAAATGAAATTTTTGATGGTATTTTGCACGAATGAAACTTGTATCTTTTATATAAAACTCTTCATGTGTGTTTAAAGTTGGGAAATAATTTGTGAAATTTTCGCACTGTGCCCCGTGAAATTTAGATAATTTTCGTAGTGTCCAATCTATTTGTTATTAGGTCTGTGCTGTGATAAACTTATCAATGTCGTCTAGTGGATTGTAGTGGACAACTGAAAAGGGTTAAGCTTTAATGGTTTGCTAACTGGAATGAAACTTTTATAGTGCAATTATCTCAGCGACTTCAGTACTCGAGAGTTCACTAATAAGGATCGGTAGTAATACATTAATTGTTAAATCACGCACAATTCCTCACATTGCGGCAAAAAGCAGATAAAACGAAAAAAGAAAGAAACCAATACGTCAAAAGCAAATATCTGAAGACTACATGTCAAATTCGAGAATAAGTTTCAGTAAAGTTTTGGTGCAATATAATCAACATTATAGAAAACTATAAACTTCATGTTTGTGACTTATTTAAATAAGTAGTAATAACAATTTGCAAATATACAAGTTATCTAGAGAAAAAAACGGGACGCCGTGAGTTTTAAAAAAATATCAAGATTCCCTGTGTCTCCTTAGGGACATATTTACCAACGCTAAATGATCATCTAAATACAAAACTGTGTTGATAATTACATGTTTTTGGAAGAAAAACACACCAAAACACAGCTAATGAAACACCAGCTTTTATGATTTGATATGGTGGTTTCAAACAAAAGCAGTATTGGGAGGGCCTCAATAACTGAAACAAAATTGAATACCACCATTCTATGTTTAACAGTGATTTACAGTTACCTATACAAATTCTCTCCTCCCCAAAATACAATAGGCTGGAAATAGGTCCTTAACGCTAAAAGAACGAAGTCGAATTAAAACAAATTGTTTCCTACTGTGACATATATATTACCGCCGAGATGTTGACTTACCAGCACATGTGACTTTGTCTCTGTTGATTTATTAGTTGATTTATTAGTATACTCTAAATGCACATACTACGTATTCACTGTTTTATAGCACCAATCAAATGGAACCTTTGGTAAACTGAGCATGACTACAACCAGCAACAACACGTGTGGGGCTCATCAGTGGATACTCTCCTTCTCCGAGGAGTTCCGAATGGTTCTACGGATCCGGAAATACTACAGAACACATAGGGTGTTATACAAATTGCCTTGCATGGGGATATTGCTACATAAAGAAACTATAAACTAATATTCCATTTATCTAGCAGTAGTAGTAGCAGCAGCAGCAGCAGCAGCAGTAGTAGTAGTAGTATTTAATTAACTCGCTAAGGTGTACTGCTATGCCGTGACTTTTTCTGTGTTATACACTGAAGTGTAGTGCTATGTCATGACAGTTGTTTTATTAACTAATTGAAGTGTGCTTCTAAACCGTGACATTTGTCTGTGTTATTCACTGAAGTGTACAGCTTGCCATGACATTTGTCTGTGTTATTCACTGAAGCGTACTTCTAATTCGTGACATTCGACAGAGACTGTAAGATTATGGTGCAGAATAAAATGCATGCCAGAAAATAGATTGTGTAACATCATTCATAAATGGTCATTGGATATAAACAAATCATGGTAAAGAGCATGTTAGCATTTATAAATGATCTAGAAATACAATCGTGCATGTTTTGTTAAAAGCCATGTAACGATATGTGTATTAATATTGTTAGACAAAAGCTAATAGATAAGGAGCATGATAAATGGGAGCAGAAATTTAATAGTAATGGTAATAATACAAATGGAAACAAGTTAAGAACTTATAGAACATATATTTAAATTGAAAACGGAATTCAATTCAAATTATCAAGGGGCCAACGGAAAACGTTATCCAAATTCAGATGCTGTAATTTACGTTTAGCTGTAGAAACTGGATTGTACACCCGTCCAAAAACTCCTTTAAAAGAAAGAATTTGCAAATACTGTAACTTAAGTGAAGTGGAAGACGAAACTCATTGTTTTAATAAATTGTACATTGTACGATCATATATGAACTTTTCCAGGCGGATTTTTCGCTTATGGACAATTCATTTTATACTTTTCTGCCATCAGAAAAAATGGGTTTTCTTATGAAAAATGAAAAACTTCAATTTAAGATATCTTCAACGCTATGTAAAATGAACAGAAGGAAAAGTACCATATTAATCTAACTTTTTTATTTTAATGTTTGCAAATTCTAAGTTATTATATTTTAATCTATTTTTAAACTCCATAATGTTTGATTTGTCTTAAGAATGAGTGTTATCTAGATTTTAAAAGACCCAAAATAACGCACAATCGACATTTGATTGAATCTGCTTTAACGAACAGTTAGTTGCATCTCCTTTAAAAATAGAAAGAATCTTAATATGCTAACTGTTCGTTATGCATGTTGTACATGTTTTATGTTCTAGCTATATTTTTAATTTACATGCATTGATTTGTATAAATTAGTTGCTCATACAAGTAGGCCGATATCGGCCCAAAATCTCATATATTTTAATATGTTGTACTGAACTGCGTATGCCATATGATGATTTGTGACACTTTAATAAACATTTGTATCAAATAACTTATTTGATAAATAGAATCTAACATTCGTTCTCATTCATTATTGAATTTATTAAACTCGTTAGCAAAAAATGATATATAATGCTCGGCAAGAGCCTCGCATTATATCATTTTGCCAACTCGTTTTATAAATTCAATAATGAATGAGTACTCATGTAAGATCCTCTATATCTTCTTCTCCTTTGTCTGTGTAACTGATGAAGCATTACGTGGTCCCTCCTTAATTCCATTAAGCGATGGGAAAGCTTATATTAGCACGATTTTATAACGAATATTTCGACAATAAAAGATATTTAAAACATTTTTTAGTGAAAAATATGATAACCTGTTTAAAATGCTTTATTAAAAGTTTTTACAATTTGCAAATTTTTTAAACCGAAATTAAGGTTTTCTTTCATACCCCAGCCAACCCCGTTTTCGCTTCGGGTTGGGTGGGGTATGAAAGTTAATACTCGGACCGCGTAATGGTGTACTGCTAATTCACGACCTTTGTCTTAGTAACTCATTTAAGTATACTGCTTTTTCCTGACATGTGTCTGCGTAACTCATTGATGTGTATTATAATGTCGTGATATTTGTCTGTGTAACCCAATGATGTGTGCGGTAATGTTGTGAAATGTTTCAATGTAACTCATTGAAGTGTACTACTATGTGATTGCATTTGTCTCTGTAACTGTGTAACTCGTAGATGTGTACTGCTATGTCTTTACATTTATCTGTGTAACTCGTAGACGTGTACTGCTATGTCTTTACATTTATCTGTGTATCTCGTAGACGTGTACTGCTATGTCTTTACATTTATCTGTGTAACTCGTAGATATGTACTGCTATGTCTTTACATTTATCTGTGTAACTTGTAGATATGTACTGCTATGTCTTTACATGTATCTGTGTAACTCGTAGATGTGTACTGCTATGTATTTACATTTATCTGTGTAACTCGTAGATGTGTACTGCTATGTCTTCACATTTATCTGTGTAACTCGTAGATATGTACTGCTATGTCTTTACATTTATCTGTGTAACTCGTAGATATGTACTGATATGTCTTTACATTTATCTGTGTAACTCGTAGATATGTACTGATATGTCTTTACATTTATCTGTGTAACTCGTAGATATGTACTGATATGTCTTTACATTTATCTGTGTAACTCGTAGACGTGTACTGCTATGTCTTTACATTTATCTGTGTAACTCGTAGACGTGTACTGCTATGTCTTTACATTTATCTGTGTAACTCGTAGATATGTACTGCTATGTCTTTACATTTATCTGTGTAACTTGTAGATATGTACTGCTATGTCTTTACATGTATCTGTGTAACTCGTAGATGTGTACTGCTATGTATTTACATTTATCTGTGTAACTCGTAGATGTGTACTGCTATGTCTTCACATTTATCTGTGTAACTCGTAGATATGTACTGCTATGTCTTTACATTTATCTGTGTAACTCGTAGATATGTACTGATATGTCTTTACATTTATCTGTGTAACTCGTAGATATGTACTGATATGTCTTTACATTTATCTGTGTAACTCGTAGATATGTACTGATATGTCTTTACATTTATCTGTGTAACTCGTAGATGTGTACTGCTATGTCTTTACATTTATCTGTGTAACTCGTAGACGTGTACTGCTATGTCATTGTATTTGTCTGTCTAACTAGTAGATATGTACTGCTATGTCTTTACATTTATCTATGTTACTCGTAGATATGTACTGATATGTCTTTACATTTATCTGTGTAACTCGTAGATGTGTACTGCTATGTCATTGCATTTGACTGTGTAACTCGTAGATGTGTAATACTATGTCATTGTATTTGTCTGTGTAACTCGTATATGTGTACTGCTATGTCATTGCATTTGACTGTGTAACTCGTAGATGTGTAATGCTATGTCATTGTATTTGTCTGTGTAACTCGTAGATGTGTACCGCTATGTCTTTACATTTATCTGTGTAACTCGTAGATGTGTACTGCTATGTCATTGTATTTGTCTGTCTAACTCGTAGATATGTACTGCTATGTCTTTACATTTATCTGTGTAACTCGTAGATATGTACTGATATGTCTTTACATTTATCTGTGTAACTCGTAGATGTGTACTGCTATGTCATTGCATTTGACTGTGTAACTCGTAGATGTGTAATGCTATGTCATTGTATTTGTCTGTGTAACTCGTAGATGTGTACTGCTATGTCATTGTATTTGTCTGTGTAACTCGTAGATGTGTAATGCTATGTCTTTACTTTTAGCTGTGTAACTCGTAGTGGTGTACTGCTATGTCAATGTATTTGACTTCGTAACTCGTAGATGTGTACTGCTATGTCATTGTATGTGTCTGTGTAACTCGTAGATGTGTACTACTATTTCTTTACATTTATCTGTTTAAGACATTCCAGGTATAATACCGCTGTGTCGTGGCATGTGCCTGTGCAACTCGTTGAAGTGAACTGCTATGTCGTGACGTATGTCTTCCTTACTCACTGATGTATATTTCCGTGCCGTGACATTTATCTGTGTACCTAATGAAGTGTACTGCTATGTCGTGACATTTATTCTAATACAAGTTATATTAATTGAATTTTTTAAAATTTGATATGTATTGTTATTATGCTTTTATTACATCATCAGATTCCATACTTGCAAATTGATTAATTAGTCTTGCTTGCTCATTATATCATACATTAGGTTGTTGTTAGTAATAAAGTACTAGACGCTTACATGGTGTTGTTTTATAAAATATAATGATTTATATTATGAATCTGTAGATACCTTAACATGAAACTCGAAGAATGCAAATAATTGGTTGGCCTTCCAATATATGCCGTTAAAAAATATGTCTACTTTAACGCGGGTGTACACACCAACATTTAAAACGACGTGAAAATGGTTAAGTAATAGATAGAGTATGGTTTCATTGAGTTGGTTCATTTAAACATCGAAAAGGGCGTAGCCCATCGAGGTGTTTAAATTAAACAACGAGATGAAACCATACTGTATTTGTTTTGTAGCATGTCCATTTCAGCTCTATTTCAGTTATTGTCACTGTTATTATAACTGTTATTCTAACTGTATTCTGACAGGTCTTATTTTCAATAAAATGATTTACACCTGTGCTATTACAAAAAGAATGTTCTGTGACCATGCTAGACAATATATAAATGGACAACTTACAAAATGACCAAGACAACTTACAAAACGCACATAGCAACTTAGAAAATGCACAAGACAACTGACAAAATGTACAAGAATGCACAAGACAACTTACAAAATGCATATAACAACTTACAAAGCGTACTGCACAAAATGCTAAAGGCCAACAGAAAGCAACCGAGGCTTTCAATACAAATACATCAGGACAAGTACCTTTGTACAAGACCAGGCATGGAATTAACCAACCATTCTTCAAATTATTCTTAGACTTGAGCTCAAGTACTCAAATTCCGTTCACACATATTGCCATGACCTTCAAAGGTAAACAAACGTATATGTTGCTATTTATTAGTCATTATCATATTTATACATATCAGCTTGTTATGAACGTTTATACTTCAAACTTACAGAAATATTTGAGAATGAAATCTGCATACTTTGGCTTAAGTCTAAGAATATTCTCAAGAATGGTTGGTGAATTCAATACCAGATTGCGCACCAGAGTGCTGTAGCTCCAGAGGGCAGTAAATGCAATGCATGAGTGCAATGTACTCGTTACATACTAAATCAAACAATGTGAAAGTAGATATATAAAAGTAGGTATACCAGTCGAACAGGAAATGTAGCTTTCACAGAACACAACAAAACGGGACAGTGTAAATAAAGATAGCCCCGCCATTTTATATTCTCTAACAAACAATGCAGCATTAATAGGCAATAAATATAAGTATTACACATAGATTGTCAAGTATATGAAATATAAAAAGCTTCAAATTAGAAAAGAGATCCTATAGAAATCACAGCATCAAACGCAATGGCGTAGGTCCGCACTACACCACAAAGAGTAAGCATAGGTGCAATGAAAAGGACAATACACAACACAACGACACAACACAACGAGTGATGAAGACAGGTTTACTGACTTGAAACGGTCAGTATGCAATAGAGCCTACTACAATATTGGTTATCTTAAATCGATTTTAGATGTACACAACCGCTCTATTATCCTGTCTTCAACGATCAAAGTGGCAAGACAGGGTAATAAAAGTACATCCTATCAAAAGGATATCACTAACAATAAAGTCCACATCCAGGGAAATTAGGAAACGATAGATGTATGTGTTATTGTAAAACTATGTAAAACATATAATTGAAAACACCTCAGGATGTATTCAGAATTGTACTGAACAACCACAACAGCTGCAGCCAAAGACATAACCAATCTCGGGTACGAATAGAAAACCCGAGGGACGAAGGTTCATGCACCAACCTCCCCTTCCGGTGTTTCAGAATGTGCAATCATGGAGGTTGTCTGGTCATCGTGCAAAAGAAAAGTGAAGCGTATTGACTGACTGTAGAGGGGTCAATCACCAATCATGAAGTACGTTGTAATACTAAAAGGTCGTACGTATCCTTTTCTGACGAATTTCCTGATTATTTTTTCAAAGTGGTCAGGAAATCCGTCAGACCACTTTAATCTCCGAAGTTTATAGATCACATCTCCTCAGAATAAAAGTTGTGACATTCCTAGTCGCAGACAGGTTTTAATGTTGGTATTCTACTTCTCCATCAGGTTTTAGTTGCGCCAATATAATTTTGAGGAAGATCTACGTAGTTTATGACAATGAAAACCTTGCTGAAGAAGATTACTTATACTAACTTGATTAACTAATCCTTAACATCCCTAGCAGAACGAGTTAGATGGGAGATATACACCCCGTCTGGTGTTCCTATGTACAACTGATCATCCCTGCAACGTTTTCCTTCGAACGGTCAAACGAAGGTCCTATCGTCTTAACGAGGCAAAATGCAGCATTTTTAAACTTAATCTGGTTCAGTCTCACTGTTTTTTTAACTTGTCCGAGCTTTCATTGATATTAACAATCTGGTATAGTGTGGTACAGATCGGATGAAAAATGGAGGCGCTTATAGTGTTGACAAGACAAAGAATATAAATTTTCTCTAATTTAAGGGCAATAACTCCGATATTACTGGTAACACCTGGCTGGTTTTCGAACTCGCCCAAGCGTGCATTGATATTAACAATCTGGTTGAGTTTAGTACAGATCGGATGAAAAATGGAGGCCCTAGAGTGTTGATAAGACAAAATATAGCATTCTTCGATAATGCAATGCAATAACTCCGGTGTTATTGATCCGACATGTCTTGTTTGCGAACTCGTCCGAGCTTTCATTGATCTGGTGAAGTTTGGCAAATATCGGAAGAAAACTGAAGGTGCTCGAGTGTTGAAATCAAAACGTTAAAACATTTTTCAATAATGCAAGGGCCATAACTTCGGTGTTACTTGTCCGATCAGGCTGGCTTTCAAACTTTATTGAGCTTTTATCAATAAAAGATAGGATGCAAAATGGAGGCACAAAATTGTTGACAAGACAAACATATGTTTTTGTTAATTCAGTGCCAATAACTCCGTTATACTAGTCCGATCTGGCTGGTTTTTCAACTTGTCCGAGCTGTCATTGATATTAACAATCTGGTAAAGTTTTTTAAAGATAGAATGCAAAGTGTTGACAAGACAAAATATATGTTTTCGTCAATTCAATGGCAATTACTCCGTTGTTACTGGCCCGATCTGGCTGTTTTTGTAACTCCTCCGAGCTATCATTGATATTAACAATCTGGTAAAGTTTGGTAAAGATCGAATGCAAAACAAAGGTGCTAGAGTGTTGACATCAAAAAGTTAACGGACGACGGACGGAAGACGGACGGACGGACGTCGTCCGGATTTTGGCCAGTAGAGATAAAAACGACAGGATTAAGACGAATGAGTAGTGTGCGTATACTACTTATTGACGTTAAGAACCCACTATGAGAACCCAATAGCGTTAATTTTGAATATGCATGGTCATTGTTTTTTCTATATATTTGACTTGCCTTTTTATTTTTACTTTCGTTTTGAAAACACTGGCATGAAATTATGTACTTCTATACCTGTATATTTAACTGTTCAATGAATCAATTCAAGTTTATCAAATGATCCTATTCGGCTGGATAAATCGTTAAAAAATGACACGTCTAAGCGCATCGCTCTGGAATTGCCATTCGCTTTGTGATAAATCGACCAATGGAAGCTCGGAACGTTATTATTGTCCGTCGTTAAACACTGTTTGTCCTTAACGCGGCGAGGATTTGTGAAACTCCAAGCAATATATTCAGTTCTGCATATTTAAGGACTATTTACTTCATTTAATGACATAAAAGTACGAGAATGATGATATATTTATGACAGTGTAAGAAGAAATTGTGGTTATAGTTTACTAGTGTAAAAGTGAGCTTTGCATAATTTAAGCAACATCCGTTAAATGCGGATAACGATATTGGAGATGCCGAATATGTGTATCATAAACCTATTGTGGATGATGCATGTCTTAGTTCACCTATCAACGGGGACTGAAATTACAAACAAGTTTGACAAAACTGTATCACCCCCTCAAAAGTTATCTGGACGGCTTTATAATAGATACAGTTAAAGCTGCATCACGGATTGAATGCGCGAAAAGTTGCAGTACGTCAAGCAACTGCAAATCGTTTATGTTTAAGACGGACGGTAAGCTTTTGTTTACATTTACGTTGTGAAATAAAACAAATAATAATTTAAGATTACATAACGACCAAAACATCTTTTTGTATTTGTTTGTTTTGCCATTACATATACATGGCGAGCTTATGCCATAGCGCATATGCCTAGAGATTTGTATGTCGTCCGCTGGCCGTTACGTGAGATGGTGTAGCATTTTTTAGTCACAGCGTAGAAAGGTTCAAGATGGAGAATGTCAAAAATCGTGAGAGGTAAGTGTCGAACACATTTTCCTGCTATTTCTATGTTTCGCCTTTTTTAAAATATGGCACCTTTTTCCAGTGGTGAACATAGAGGATCTTACATGAGTACTCATTCATTATTGAATTTATTAAACGAGTTGGCAAGATTATATAACGCGAGGCTCTTGCCGAGCATTATATTATTTTTGCTAACGA